>JAVSBS010006549.1:25512-52917 GCA_033124195.1 Coracias cyanogaster | reverse complement strand
GTCCCCAGTGTCCTCTGCATCCCGCATGTCCCCTGATGTTCCGCGTGTCCCCCATGACCCCAATGTCCCCCGTGTCCTGGATGTCCCCCATGTCCCCCACACCCTCCATGTCCCAGATGGTCCACCTGGTCTATTGGGAGGTGTCCCTGCCCACGGCAGAGGGGTTGGAACTAGATGATCTTTAAAATCCCTTCCAACCCAAACCATTCCATGACCTTATGTCCCCCACATCCCACACCCCCCATGTCCCAGATGTCCCCCATGTCCCCATGTCACCTGGTGCTGACGTGTCCCTGCTCCTTGCAGAAGCTGGAGGGCTCCAGGTGCCGGGGGCAGCTCCTCATCTTCGGGGCCACCAACTGGGACTTGATCGGCCGCAAAGAAGTGCCTAAGCAGCAAGGTGAGGGGCTCACCAGAGCACGGCACCCATCTTTTGTAGGAATCTTGATGATTTCATTAATTTAAATTAATTTTTCAGGTTATTTTCATGTATTTGTATTTAAATATATTTTTAATTCATACTTTGGTGGGGGTTTTTAAACAAGCTGCGTGTTATAATTTGGGGTGTGGGGTGCGCTGGCTCTCCGGCAAAGGCAAATAAAGGCATTACTTCTTTTTTTAATGCCTTTATACTTCATTAAATTTTCTACTTGCTTTTATGGGATTATGCTTTATTAATTTTTTATTAATAAATGTTGGGAGGAGTTCCAGTTCCAAGTCATAACCAGGGCCAGAGCTTGGGGTGCGCAGGGTCTCCCACAAAGGCAAATTAAGGCATTACTTATTTTTTAGGCCTTTATACATCGTTCATTTTTCTGCTGATTTTTATGCATGACTATTTCATTATTAATTTTATTAATTAATATTCTTGGAGGGGTTTTTAGACAGTTGGATAATCTGAGCCTGAACTTGGGGTCGTAATTTGGGATGCGGGACGCGCTGGATCTCCTGCAAAGCAAAATAAGCACGCTGCTTCTATTTCACACGTTTAATTAATTTTCCTGCTTATTTTTATGCATTTCAGTTTAATTACTATTTTCATTAATTAATCTTTTTGGAAGGGATTTTTACCAGTTGCATAATCTGGGCCCCAACTTGAGATGCGCTGAGTCTCCCGCAAAGCAGAATAAAACACGCTGCTCATTTTTTCATGCATTTCTATTACATTAATTTTTCTGCTGATTTTTACACATTTCCATTTCATTGTTACTTTTATTAATTAATATTATTGGGTTTTATTACAGCTGCATAATCAGGGCTTGAATTTGGGGTCGGAATTTGGGATGCGGGATGCGCTGGATCCCCTGCAAAGCGAAATAAACGCACTGCTTCTATTTCACACGTTTATATTTAATTATTTTCCCTGCTTATTCTTATACATTCCTATTTAATTATTATTTTTTATTAATTAATATTTTGGAGGGTTTTTTTTTAAAGAGTTGCATATTGTAACTAGAGCCAGAATTTGGGCTGCGGGGTGCACTGGATCTCCTGCAAAGTCACGCCGCTTATTTTTCATGCTTTTACATTTAATTAATTTCCCTGGTTATTTTTACGCATTTCCATTCAATGATTATTTTTATTAATTAATATTTTGGAGGGCTTTTTTTTTCCACAGTTGCGTGTTGTAACCAGGGCCAGAACTTGAGCTGGGGGATGCGCTGGATCTCCTACAAATTCGCGTCACTTCTTTTTTCTGTGTTTATATGGAATCGTTTTTTTAATGCGTGTTTTTATGCGTATCTGTTTAATTACTATGTATATTAATTAATATTCGTGGAGCTTTTTTTTTTTTTTAATCTATACCTTGTTTATTTATTTATACCCAGTTGCGTCATCTGGGCTTGCGCTTGAGCTGCCGCAAAAGCAGAAGCGTTTTGCCGTTGAGCTTTTCAATTCGGCTTTTTCTGCGTTTAGGTTGAACTAGTTTTTTTTAACGAATTAATTTTTCTTAATTAATTCTTTTTTTTTTTTGCCAATCCAGTTGCATATCGGAATCTGGGCCAGAACTTGTGGGGGCCGCACAGGTACGGCTGTCTCTCAGGGATCCAAGTGCGGAGCGTGGTGTCGGGTCCCTGCGCCGCTCACAGCCTCCTCATCACCACCGAGGGCAAGCTCTGGAGCTGGGGTGAGCCACGGGCACCTGGGGAACACCCCAACTCCCCTCCTCAGCTTCCAAACCCCGGTTTTGCTCCAAAAAAACGGCGATTTTTGGCCAGGGCGTAATGAAAAAGGGCAGTTGGGCCACGGGGACACGAAGCGGGTGGAAGCCCCGAAGCTGATCGAGGTGCTGGGGGGTGAAGCCATCGTGCTGGCGGCCTGCGGGCGGAACCACACCCTGGCGCTCACAGGTACTGGGCAGGGGGGACTTGTCTTTTGGGGGAAATTGTCTGAAATCGGCCCGGTTTGCCCCCAAAACGCCGCTTTTTGTGTTGTAGAGAGCGGCTCGGTGTTCGCCTTTGGGGAGAATAAAATGGGGCAGCTGGGGCTGGGCAACCAGACGGACGCCGTGCCCAGCCCGACGCAGGTATCGCTGCTCCTTCCCCTCATGGGTTTTTGGGTGAAAAAACAGCAGATCTGGGGGTTTTCTCATTAAAATAATCCCTCGCGCAGCCCAGACCCCTTTAGGACGCAAGAATGTCACTCTTAGGGACGCTGCTTCATTTGCAGCTTTGAGTGAGGATTTGGGGGGGGCTCCCCTGGGGAAATTCAGCTTTTTTGAGGTTTTTTTCCTCATTTTTCCCCCCTTTTTCTCCCGCAGATCATGTACAACGGGCAGCCCATCACCAAGCTGGCCTGCGGGGCCGAATTCAGCATGATCATGGATTGCAAAGGCAACCTCTACTCCTTCGGGTGCCCTGAGTATGGGCAGCTGGGTACGGTGCTGTTTTGGGGTGATTCGCTACTTTTTGGGGGTTATTATGGGGTTTGAGGGGTGGCAGGGAGTTCCCTGCCTCAGTTACCTCATCTGAGCAATCAACCTGTGATCTCCAGCAAACAGCGTGGGGTGGGAGGTGCAAATCAAAAGGGGTTTTTGAGAGGAGAGGGCGGAGGGGTCGAAATTTCTGCGGCAGGTGTGGAAATGTCGGGGTGCGGGGGGGGACACCCCGTCTTTGTCTCGGTGTTTGTCTGCAGGGCACAACTCGGACGGGAAGTTCATCGCCCGGGCGCAGCGGATCGAGTACGACTGCGAGCTGGTGCCGCGCCGCGTCGCCATCTTCATCGAGAAGACCAAAGATGGGCAGATCCTGCCCGTCCCCAACGTGGTGGTGCGGGACGTGGCCTGCGGGGCCAACCACACGGTACGGCCGCGGTGACAGTGTTCGGTTGTTGGTGACCGGTGTTTATAAATACCTGAAGGGCGCGTGTCAGGAAGATGGAGCAATCAGACTCTTGTCAGTGGTGCCCAGGGACAGGACAAGGGGCAACGGGCACCAACTGGAACCCAGGAGGTTCCATGTGAGCAGGAGGAGAAACTTGATTGGTGTGAGGGTGTCAGAGGCTGGCCCAGGCTGCCCGGAGAGGTTGTGGAGTCTCCTTCTCTGGAGAGATTCCACAGCCTCCTGGACCCAATCTGGGGCAACCTGCTCTGGGTGACCCTGCTTTAGGAGGGAGTTGGACTAGATGATCTCCAGAGTTCCATTCCAACCCCTACCAGGCTGGGATTTTGTGTGATTCTGTGAATCACAAAAGTCTAGGAATTTTGCTTAGTTTCTTTTCAACACCATTGTTATCTTATTGATTCATCAGACTATATACTTTCCAAGCTAGGACACCCATTAGCTCATCTCCTCTACACCACTGGCCATTGCTGAATCACCTCCTTCAGAAAGGTATCCAGTCTCTATCCAAAGATATCTAGAGACGGGGAATCAACCAGTTCCCCTGGGGACATGCTAACCACCTTTGCGCTGCCGAAGCCAATCACTTGTGGCAGTGGTGGCAACCACAGACCACAGTGCAGAGTCTTCAGCAAAAGAAATCTGGTTTTCCAGACGTGGGCCTTGCAAGTGCTAATTTTGACTCCACTGAAATCAGTGAGACGTGAAGCCTGTCTAGAATAGGAAGCAAGAAGAGCAAGACAGTCTGTCCCCCATAATTTTTAATCTGGTTTTGGTTTACTTCCTTAAAAATAATTAGAGGCTTCACCCACTCCCTACAAGAGATCTTTTATTCCTTTTGCTGAAAAATAAGTTTGTAAGCAAGTAGGTTGGGTCTCTCCTGGAAGTGCTTCTGTTGGGTATTCACTTTAATGAGGGTGATCTCACCAACTGAAGAGGGAGTTGGTGGTGGGGAGGAGGGGAAGGTTTGGGCTGTTTAAGGAGGTTCATGGGAGAGAACAGGGACCTACCTCCCCTCCACCCCATGCTGCTTTCCCCTCAGCTCCCCACCATGCTAACCTCCTTTTGCTTTCTGAGCAGCAAGCTGCTGCTGCTGGTGTTATTGACACATATTTCAAACAAGCCCGTGCAAGGGACTCGAGACACATTACATCGCACATGGTGCCCCGGGCCACAGATTCGCCTCCTTACACCGACAGCACGTTTTGCTTCATAAAGAATGTGCAGGCCTTCACCTCGAGCTATTTATCTGGTGTGCTCAGAAGAAGTATGAGAGAGGGAGAAAGCCCTACATGCCCACGTTGGCTGTTAACCCCATACTACATACCCCATAAGTGGCCAAACATTGACCTCTCTCCACGTGAGGTCTGGGCCACTGTCTGCTGATGAACCTGGACGGGTGCCTGCGGTCCGTTCCTCATCTTTCTGTGCACCTGCATTTCGGAAAACAGCTTCTTGCACCTCTTTGTGACTTCACCGACCCATTCATACAGCTCCTACCCAGCACATGCTCCATCACGGAGCACAGCCAGAGCTCCCAGACTCTCATATCATCCCACACTGGAAGAGGAAGACTATCTGGTTAATTAAAGTTGCTGATACACACACCTCTTTCCAGGATCAGGATAATCTTCTCTTGCTGTTAGCAACATTTTTTTTTCCTGCTTTCTCTAAATCTTCCCATCATTGTTATTATAATGATAATAACAATAATTATCACTATTAAGCCTTGAACTTGAGTCTAAGATTAGGGCTCCCATTGTGTTAAGAGCTTGATGGAGAAATGTCAAGGAGCCGATTCCTGCTGTAGAAAGCTCATTGTCTGCATTCAGGCAGGACATGAAGGGGTGAAGGAAACAGAGAAGAGGGGCCAGGAATGAGGTAGGATGAGAGGCAGCAGTAAGTAGAAAATGAAGAGCAGTTAGCAGAATAGCAGGAGTCAGCACTGGTGCCTTGCCTAAGCAAACGCTGCTCCGTGTCTGTGTCCACACATGTCAAATCTCGGCGGGGAGAAGGGGAACGCTCCCTTCAGTCTCCCAGCTGCAGAAATGTGGATTTTTTTTGACATAGCAGTGGGAGAGCCTTTACCAGCTGCACACAGGGCTGATCACTGCCATTGCCTCTTCCGTGATAGAGCGTTGCTCCAAGTGTATCACATGCCCAGAAAAGACCTTCTTCTGTGGCAAAATCAGGGTGGAGATGTTTCCATCACAGAACCCCTACACTACTCTTACCTCGAGAAGAGATATCTGCCGTCATGTCCCTTTTGGGGGCTGGAAAGCTGCCAAGGATCTGGGGTAAGGAGTTGCTAACATCATGCCATACTAATAATTCTTCATTTCACCCACCTTTTTTTCTGTCTCTTTAGATTAGATGCGAAGCGCTTCAGGGCAGGGACTGTCTCTCGCTATATGCACATACGCTGCTTAGGACAAGGAGACTTTCAACTTCCTTGGAACTGGCAACGGCCAATGCATTGCAGTAAATAACTGGAAAGGTCTTGAAAGGTGAGGTGTGAAATGACAACAGATCGATTGAGAGGGGCTAGGAGGGTTCTAAAATCTTTTATGAAAGCTGATTGTTTGGGTAAATGGCAAAAAAAGTGCACAAATTTCCTGGTTTTGTACAGGATAAAAGAAATTATATGATTCTAGGACTGATGCTTCTACTTGGACTGTGACACATAAGCACTGAACTACAGTCTAGGACAAGGATGGTAAAAGAAAAGTCCATCCAGATGGAGTGGCATGAGAAGTTTAGGTAAAGCGAAAGTAAATCCCCAGGTGAACATTTTTGGTCCTTCCAAAAAATGACAATGTAGGTGAAATCCTGTGGGACAGTTTAAAAATCATCCGCCGGCTTGTAGCACTGCCCATGGATTTCAAACTCACTCCATTTCCACATGCACTCAAAACCAACGTGAGACGAGTGGAAAGCTGTGAGCATGATGAATATAGATTAGGACTAATTAAGGCAGATAAGTGATAAGGTAAGCTCAAGCCCTTGGTGAATAATCCATGACTAGTAATGCTCAGAACATGAGAATGACCAATAAATGATTGTTTAATGTATTGTGAGAGAATCTACAGAGATATTCACACACTCATACACAAACACACATTTATAGTCCCTAATAATATATTAACCATATGTAGATAAACAAGGAGATAAGGAATGAGAGGAATCTAGGATATTCCTGGATAACTGCTGTTAACATTTGTAATAAATCTCGAAGTGATGATGGAGAATAAGAGAATGCCAAGTAGGTTAGGAATCTACTAGGTTGTTTAAAGAGCGAATGGGTAACTGTAAATCTTTTATCTGGCCCAAAAGGGAAATGGATGATACAAGACTGAGCCCACAGAGAATGAAAGAGTTGTATTATAATTAGTGGTAGCAACCACAGTTATACAGAAAATTAATTTCATGCCATTTTTAAAGGAGATTGTTAAATGTAGGTGATAAAAGGAATTCTGTTGATAGAGCATTCTTGTCAGAATATGAAGAAAAAGAGTGAATACAGAATTTCAGGTAGTAGTATATAGGGTCAATATAGTACAAAATAAATAGATGCACAGCTGAGAGCTCTCCAGTGTCATTCTGCAGGGCAACCATCATCAGATGTGGCTGTTTCTAACTGAAACTCTCTGAGATCATCTCAGAGCTATTTAACTTTCTTACCAATGGTCAAAAAAAGCCTCAGTCATATCATTACTAAAAAAGTCTGTAGAGTATTGAAGCACTGGGGGAAGGAGAGTGAAGGATACGGACAGGCCAGCAGCACAAAGAGGCATTAGAATGTGTCCACCTAAAGCCACCTTCATGCCCCAAATGCCAAGTCAGGCTTGCAGGAGTGACATAAGCCATATCAAGGCTCTAAGAGGATGCAGGAATTTGAGAACTGTCCCCCATGACATAAATTCTGAGTGCAGCAGGGCTGGATAGGAGAGTGAAGATGGAGGAGGAGAGTATAACCTCTGCACACAGCACTGGTGAGGACCCTACCAAAACACCACATCCAGATATTCTGAAAAGCTGGAGAAGGCCAGAGAAGCAGAAAGACGTCTAAGTTTGAGAGGATAACAGATTCCTACCATCTGCAGTCCATAGCTGCTACATCACTCCTGCCTTTACAGACAGTGAAGAAAGCAGACAGGATTGAAGTCAGTCACATATAGAAGATGCTTTGAATGTTACCAAAGCTTCTTTCTGGTGACTCAGAGAAAGAGAGATTTTTGACCTGAGTTATTCATTACTTTCGTGATCTCCGATGCCATAGTATGCACCGATAATAGTAGTGATCTGAATGAGAACTACAGGAATTTTAGGGAATGCCACCTTCAACAGCTTTCTAAGTGCTCTAGCTCAAACACAACTTACTAGACCTGACAAAGGAACGACTAGGTGTAGCTCTCAGACATCATGGTCATAATGGTCTTGGAGAAACAGAATCATACTAAGATTTCCTTGAAGGCTTCCCACCCAAGTAGTGACTCAACCTCCTTATTGTTTTCGGTAAGGAATCTGACATGATCAGGCCCAAGATGGTCCATGGCTTCAGGCCATAAAGTCCCCTATCACCGAGCGCTATAAAGTTCTCTGATCAGAGGAGCATTCACCACAAGCCCTCAAAGGGCTGAGTACCAAGATGTGCCTTAGACAATGGGATGTAATATATCTACAACCACATAAATAGCTAGTTGGATGAGACTTGGATAAGATCATGGCTTTACAATGCTGCCCCTCCTGCTTTTAACCCATCCCAGCGTTGGCTGAAACCAGGATGTGGCAAGCCTCAAAGGGATTTATGCCTTGAAATTACCAGCCTTCTTCAGCCTTACAGGAATAAGGATGTTGATTCTCACCAGCAAATTGCTCCCACTCAGCACTGACTTTCCTTCTTGATCCTTTTAGCACCAACCTTTTTTGTTTAGAGCATCTAATCACTTATCAGCACAGGTCTTAAACTAAAAACACTGTTTGGAAACATCTCACTTGTGGCCCTTTCATTCCATTGTCCCACAGTGTCCTGCTCAAGAAAGGCTTTTGCACCCCAGACTCTTCCTGTAAGTGATACTCTACTCAGTTTGGGTCATTGTTGTGAAAGACACCCCATGCTAGCAGAAGGAAAGGAATTGCCTTGCTGCAACTTCTATGCTGCTTGCTGTGACAGGACAGAAATGTCTTTTCGGTACCCAGAATTTGGTTGGCGCCAGAGTGCTGGGAACAGACTGTAAGGCGTGGGTTGGCTTTGGATGAATCATGTTTTTAATCATCAAACACTGCCAATCAGAATTTCAGCAGATTTTCCCTTTTTTTTTTTTTTTTTTTGTTTTACCTTAAGAATGATTATTTCAGACTCGACTCTGGATTAAGCACAGATAGGAACTTCATTGACTAATGAAATTTGACAGCTCTCTTGTTGGAGATGGAGAACCTTCAACAACAAAAGATTATGTGATTTATGAACCTCTTCTTAATGGAGCTGACTTTAGATTTGAGATAATAATCCTTCCAGCGTGCACATGGATCAATTATATCAGTGACTAACTTTAATTAGTAGAGAAGATGGCATAATTATTAAGGCTTGGGTAGAGGACTGTGGGTTCAATACCTCATTGCACAAAAGATCCCCTGTGGACTTGAGGCAAATCAGGCATTTTTGGTTTTCCTCAATTTCCCACCTGTGAAGTGGGAATAATATTACCATACACATTCATGAAAATAGCCATGTGTTTAAGGAATTAAAGACAAAGGCCATTAACACGTAGATGATGGATTATTAATAAATGAGCCATATTGCAGTGGTAAACGGAGTCTCATGCCAACCACAGGAACAGAAGGTAGCTGGTGGATCACTGAATGTATTCTAGAAGGGCTGCGAAGATGCACATCATGCCTCTGCCTATAGGCAGCTGTTTAATATGATACAGTATGGAAACCTGGCTTCCAACTCATGGTAGCACCTATGAACCCTATTCTGGCTATATCTATGTAGGAATCCCCCCACCTCATCCATAAAGTTTTCTTATTACAGTCTTCAGAGCAACACCAAAAGTGGTTGTTTTCTGAGGGTTTAGTAAAGCCCCGTCCAACCACTGGTGGATTTTTGCTTTGAACTTTTCAACCTACTTAACTAGCTTGGGCGGATGGTGGGAAGTTGGAAATGTCCTTCTCTCACTCCTAGGTCAATTACATTTGTTCCCAATTTACCCCATGCCCCAGTTGAGCTCTGGGTCAATGAGACATAAGCAAGTATGCAAGGACAGGATGTTCCAGGTGCTTGAATGTGTGGTTGAGTGTCTGGCTGAGCCAAAGTTTTCATAAGGGTTAGATTTAATGCAATAAAAGTAAGCAATCCCACACACAGCCCAGGTTTTCTTGTGTTAGGTGCTGCAACCTTGCACCCTACCCTGAAGAAATTGGTGTTACATTTTAAACTAAGACTTTCAGAATTTAAAAGCATGAAAACACTCAAATCTTTGAAAAAACAAACAAAACCAACAAATAACAAAAAATCCGTTCAGACAAAACTTCCAATAAATCCATGCTCAGCTCTACTTTACGAACTGTAATCATCCATTTATGGATTTAATTCAAAATTTGTTTACTGAGGGTACTAGTTCTTCCTATCAGTTACTAGGCCAGCAAAGGTCTATGGGAGATAGTTTAGAAGTCATATACAAAAAAGTGGGCACATCATGCACCTATATTAGATAGAAGGCTTGATCCACAGCCTGATCCATGTAGTCCAAAGACTACATGGAGTAGAGATCTCTAATAAACAGACTTCTAGGAAACCTCTGGCTCTGCAGATGGTTGAAGCTGGCTTGTAGGGGAGCCCAAAGAGAAGCATGATAGAGTAGCCTGAGCTAGGAAATGAGAGCACCAAGGTGGAACATTTGCATCTTTGCACTATGGATATTTTAACTGACATGTTTTCACCTATTCTTTCTATTTCAGAATCTTGAATGATGGCCAACAGGTCAAATTTAGCCTACAAAGCACAAGTAGATAGGAAGCTCACATGAAGCCAGAGAACAAGCAGCCCACAGTTGTCTAAGATCTGGTGCTCACAGAGCTGAAGGCAAAAGTCCTGACCAGACATCAACCTTCAAGACAATCAAGCACATAAATACAACACAGATAAGAGTCCTGAGCTCTCATATTCACTTTAACTCTCCTCAACCACTGTCGCGTGCGTCCTGTATACTCTTAGTGTCTTCTTGTACCAGCTTCCCTTCAAAACCAGTTGGGAGCTTCTGGTTAAAGGTCACATGAGAAGAAAACATTGGGACAGTCAAGTAAAATACCCTAATTTTTGAGAATATCAATTTTCAGGTTGCTTTTTCTGCTATTTCTTCTCGTCTTTTCACTGAAACAGGTAAGGAATTATGTGGTCAAGCTGTCACTTGGGAAAATGCCTGGATTTGGGTGGCCACAACTGTCACATTCACGGCCTCAGGAGAAACAAGCCCAGAACAGGTTGGCCTCATCTGACCCAGGAGCTCAGCTCCTGAAGAATGGTAAATGAAAGTCATTTTGCATGTTCCCTTCATTGTACACACATCACTTCAATCTGCTCTGAATGAAAGCAGTATTTCCTGGCAAAAGCTGGCTTCAGAGCTTTACCAGGGCTTTGGACAAAAAAAAAAAAAAGCAAGATCTTGGTCATCTTTTTACACCCTGAGTCCCATGCATAGCTTCTGCCAAGAAGTAACTGCTCTTGGGTACCCATACAGCACAGACAAGATCAACTTAGCACACAATCAAGACTCAGGGATTTGATCAAAGTGAGGAGATAAGAATCACAAAGGGAAACTTTATGACTCTGTTACTGATAAGGTGACAGAACAGGGACTAATCGAGATACTAGCATAATTGATAATAACCTTGGAGCTTCTCATAGATGTTTGATGACCCAGGAATCTGGGGAATGCTGTTGCATGGCAGAATTCCTGCCATGTGCCTAACACAACCTCTACCTCGGGCTGTGAGAGGAGGCATCAGGTCAGTTAGACTGGGTTGACAGACCAATACTGAGCAAAAAAGTTACTTCAGGCCCACGTGTTGGGTGTCTGAGATCTTGGCTCCTGGTGCGCCCCGGACCCTGGAATACAACGTCATGAAAGTGAAGAAAAAAGCCAGCACTTCTCTCTTGGATAATTCAGCAGCTGGGAGGCAATCCAAATTCCCTACGCAAATTTGCTTATATGAGCTAGGAACCTGCATGTCACGCCTCAGCCTGGAATCAATCCTATTCCAGTAGCTATGGTAAAATATGCAAACAGCGGCTTCCAGCTGAGACAAGTTCAGCACAGCTCGGCCAGCGGGGTGGAGGCTCCATTTTTGACTCACCTAATAGAACTACTGCCTAAGGACCATGGGGGTCTCTGTGCAATGTGCACATGAGCCATGAAGTCCAGCCAATGCTGGGAGAAGGTGTGGGGAGGATCTGCTCATGTATTCCGATGCCAGCTGGATGGGAAGTGTGAGATTCTTCTCCCGAGCTTGCCTCAGCTGGAAGGAACTCACTGCAGACATAATTCATCCAGCCCCTGTCCTCTGGAGCTTTCTGTGTAAATCTCATCCCAAGGCATTTTTGAGCAGTACATAATGTAACATTACAATGCTGCTGAAATCCAGTGATCTCTATCAGCTCTGAGGGAAGACAGATTCTCAGGTGCTGTGTCAAACAGCAGTGCTCCTGGACCCTCAGAAAAGTAGGACTCGAGTCCTTAAAGGCATTTAGCAGCCAGTTTGTCTCTAAAGATGCTTGCCCCACTCCAGCTGTGGTGACAAACCCTGCCTCCTTCCTATCAGCTGCATACCTGGGCATTTACACAGAGATCTAAGCATTCATGACAGCTCCACAGCTAACAGCATACTGGAACTTCAACACAGTCCTGGGGACCTCAAAGAGGAGTTTGCAAGTTACATATTCCCTGCTTCTCTCTGTATCTTGTCACATCAGTCACTAAACTCTGACTCTTTGCCGCATATATACGCTTTCCTTCGGCCGTTTTCCATGTCCTGTGAGGAACCTCTTCTTTAAGCCCAACTCTTTGACTGCATGAGTGTGCTGGTTGCCCAGCTTCTCAGCAGGGCACTAAAGGGAGAAGGATAATGCTTTAATAATGTTGATCCTGAGAGTCTTCTTACATCTGCTATAGGTGCAGCCCTTTCCCACTCTGTAAGACTGGGAAGTTGAGAGAATGACCATCTCACACTGAGCGTGTGGGTTCCCCCCAAAGGAGGGGAATATCTAGGTCCTACTCCAGCAAGCAGCAGGAGATCACTCCTTCACTTCATCTTCACCTATCAAAAACCTAAAGTAAAGCATTGGCCTTATCATTGACAAATTATTACTTGTACTCATACACTCCGGAGCTTCTCAAACGCTCGTTTGAAGCTCAGGTGAGACCCATGTCACCTAACATTAGCCATCTTAAAATGTAGATAACTAGTCACAGCTACTTATTCTTTTCCTACTAGATCTGATGGAAGGAAAGACACTTTCAGGAGGCAATTCAACCTGCCACATCTGACTTATCACAACCTTGGTGAGAAAAACCCTATTTGTGGAATACAGCTACTTATTGGGCTAGGAAATATGTTTTATGATTAACACTGTGAAGGCACACAAACCTGCTCATGGAAAATTATTGGAATCAAGGGGAAATTATGAGTTTAAACACTGTTGTATTTGGCACACAAAGCCACAAATGGGCAATTTCATCATTTTACATCTAAATAAGTGAATGTCCAAGTCCTTAGGTTGAGTAGATGGATTAATGCCTAGGGAGTCCAAACAGTCTTATCCTGAATTCCAGCTCTTCAGTAGCCTCTTCTAAGACTTTGGATATCTGCAACAGCTTCACCAAAGTCAGGGGAGCTGTAGTGATACACACCAGCTGAAGATAAGCTCTCCCTTAATTCCATACAAAAATTACTCATTTACCTTGTTTCCACCCAGCCTCTTCAGAAAATAGAAACCTCCATCACAAATTCCCCATGGTCTTTCCTGGGACCACGTTGAATAAGCCAAGTGATGATACTTCCACCACTTATAAACCACTCCTCTACATTCTGACATTCTAGAATATCAGACAACTTGCTTTCCCTGGTATCTAACTGGTATCCCCCTTTTCTTTCCTTCTGATCTTGCCCACTGGTACCCTGTGGAATGATTCCTCCTTCCTTTCCTTTACTATATACACCTGACAAAGGTTTGATAGCTATTATCATATTACTATTTGGCCCAGATCAGTACTTGCTAATCTTTGCTCATCAGCATCAGTCCTTCCAGCCCTCTGGCTCTTTGAATACCCTCCAGTGTGTCAACGTGTTCCTAGCATGAGCATGGGATGAAATACAGAAGTCCAGGTGCGCTCACTCTGGAGCCATATCACCATATCAGCTCAATTCGAGGGCTCAGTGCATTGGATCATGTGGGTTCCTCTTTCCTGTCACCTTGCATTTCACACTTAGGCTGAAGGATGCGTGCCTGTGCATAGCTGAGCTCTTCACATGTATCTACGTGAAGTTGTGCACGTTGACACGGCAACGCTTTTCATAAATGTGGAAGTAGGGGCTCTACCTCTCTCTGTTTACTCACCAAGGTGACGAGAAGCGAGGTATTGGCACACAATGAATGAGATCAAGCAATTAACAGGTTCCTGCCTGCCAGCAGAGCTGCTGCAACTGTCCACGTGAGTGCTCTTAGCCTACACCAACTGGGAGATGTACAGGCTTGAGTCTCTTCCTTTGGCCTTGACATTAGATTGAGTTGAGGTCATCTACAGGTGTCGCAGCGCTGCTGGTGGCTGTGACATGTTGAGCCACAGCAACTGTATTGCATTCAGTCATCTAAAGATGATGAGGTTTTTTATCACAAAGGAAGTTAAAGGTTTTGATAACCCACCTATCTTTAACTTTAGTGCAGCTGCTGTGGTAGTAAATTCAAGATTATCCTGCGCAACCCCACAACTTATCCTTTTAGGTAAGACCAACATGTTCATTTGTCTTATGAGCGCCTGAGGGAACTGGGATTGTTGAGCTTGGAGAAGAGGAGGCTGAGAGGAGACCTCATTGCTCTCTACAACTACTTAAAAGGAGGTTGTAGTGAGGCTGGTGCCAGTCTCTTCTCCCAAGTAACTAATGAGATAAGAGGTAATGGCCTTGAGTTGTGCCAGGAGAGGTTTAGATTGGATATCAGGAAGAAGTTCTTTACTGAAAGAGTGGTTAGGTATTGGAACAGGCTGCCCAGGGAAGTAGTGGAGTCACCATCCCTGGAGGTGTTAAAAAAATGAGTAGATTTGGCGCTTTGAGACATGGTCTAAGGGTTAGGGAGATGTTGGACAAAGGTTGGACTTATGATCCTGGAGGTCTTTCCAACCTAAATGATTCTATGATTATATGAAGAGAGACTTGAATAGATTCAAACAAGCCAGGTTTACTACTGACACAGACATCAAAATGTCATGCCATCAAGCAGAATAAAATTGTAAATAGCTGCAATGCTTAAGGGAAAAAAAGGACAAGTGGAATGTGTATGGTAGAAAAGAAGTGGATATAATGTATTGCTGCTTCTCAGGTGATTGACAGCTTAACAGCATTCATAAGTGTTAGAGAAACACTTCCTGGTTTGCAGCAGAACTGATCAAACTTAGAAGTTTATGTCATGGAGAATTTTATGGAACTCCAGTGAAGCATTTTTCTTCAATACACTGGCAAGTGTATTGGTACTGGGAGTTGTCCTGACAGAGGTGCAGGACCTTGCAGTTGGCCTTGTTGAACCCCATGAGGCCCACATGGCCTCACATCCAAGCTTGTCAAGGTCCTTCTAGATGGCATCTATCTGGACTTCTGTAAGGCCTTTGACACAGTCCCCCAAAACATCCTTGTCTGATCTCTTGTCCACTGATGTAGTCACTCCATCACAGAAGGCCCCTAGGTTGGTCAGGCAGGACTTGCACTTGCACTTGCACTTGGTGAAGCCATGCTAGCTGTGTCAAATCACCTCCCTGTCCTCCATGTGCCTTAGCATAGCTTCTAGGAGGATCTGTTCTATGATCTTTCCAGGCATAGAGGTGAGGCTGACAGGTCAGTAGTTCCCAGGGTCCTCCTTTCTGCCCTTTTTAAAAATGGGTGCAATGTTTCCCTTTTTTCAGTCACCAGGGACTTCATCTGATTGCCATGACTTCTCAAATATCACGGAGAGTGGCCTGGCAACAACGTCAGCCAGTTCCCTCACGATTCTGGGATGCATCTCATCAGGTCCCATGGACTTAAGTGAAGTACTTGCCTTCACATGCAGGTGGAGCTTAAAGCTTAGAGGGGTTGTAATTAATCATGTTACAGTCTGTTCCGCTGTACTAGACCAGAGCAAAGGTCCTTCTATCCCAGCATTGTTCCTCTCTCAGGTCACACTGCTGAGCTGATGGTGGCTAGTAGTTGCAGGTCTGCAACTCTGATCAAAAGTGCAACTCGGTCCTGTACTTGGGCAGTTACTGTGAGAGACAGCAGGGCCCTGACACATCATCTTGTTTAGTTTGGAGAAGAGGTTTGAAGTCCTTTTCTTCCCATGAGTATCAAAGCGTTGACCAAAAGCACAGACAATTTCTTTGACGATCAAACACATCATGTATGCGACTGGGCTGCTGGAGCAGTGGCTGTCTCCTGCTTATGCTCAGTCAAAGATAGAAGTATTTCTCTAGGCCAGTAGTAAACAGGTTTCTTTTTTGAAGATGGTGAAGGGTTAGTGGTTCCCAGAATAGGCACTGCACGTAAAATACCAAAGTACCTTCAGCTATGTCTTGCTACTCAGATTTTCCACAGGTGCCTTTACCTTCTATCATGTATTTCAGAAGTGTGAAACATCTGGAAAAGCCCCAACTACCCCAAACTGCTACTTTCAGCTGACATTGATAGGGGGTTGCCCCACCTAACAGCAGCAATGAATGTAAATATGTATCTCTGAGGGTCCTTAAAAAGTGTCTTTGAGTCTAACAAGTACGCACTTCTTTTAGTGGGCTGAAGCTGAAGATAGAAGCAGCCAATGGCAATGACTGCAGTGCTACTGTGATGTTTCCACGTCCTGAGTTGCTGCTCTATGTTCTTTAATTCTGATAAAGGGCTGTTCAGGGAAAGGAATTTGGAACCCCATGGCAACTGGGCAGTTTCCCTCAATTTCACCCATTACTCCTCTAAACTCAGAGCTGTAAATGCCCAGCACTATCTGTAGTCCTTGTACTGTCATATGTGGCACCAGCCTGCTAAGTGACCTGGTAGATTCAGGGAAGGTCTTTTTTTTCATTCTCTCCTTCAGAGACTCTGAGGTTTTCATGGAATCGCCTTTCCCCGGTAATGGATCATATGGAACGGTTTGGTTTGGAAGCGACCTAAAAGCTCATCTAGTTCCAAACCCCTGCCATGTCAGGGACACCTCCCAGTAGACCAGATTGCTCAAGGCCCCATCCAGCCTGGCCTTGAACCCTTCCAGGGATGGAGCATCCACAAGTGCCTTGGGAATCTGTTCCAGTGTCTCACCACCCTCTGAGTGAAAGAATTTCCTTCTAATTTCCAATCTAAATCTACCCTCTTCCTGTCTGAGCCCATTACTCCTTGTCCTGTCACTACAGGCCTTTGTAAAAAGTCCCTCCCCAGCCTTCTTGTAGGCCCCCTTCGGATACTGAAAGGCTGCAATAAGGTCTCCGTGGAGCCTTCTCTTCTCCAGGCTGAATAACCCCAACTCTCTCAGCTTGTCCTTATAGGGGAGGTGTTCCAGCCCTCTGATCATCTTCGTAGCCCTCCTCTGGACCCACTCCAACAGGTCCATGTTCTTTTTGTATTAGCTTGAGCTGGACACAGTACTCCAGGTGGGGTCTCATGAAAGCGGAGGGGCAGGATCACCCCCACACAAACCTTGCTGGCATTCCATCTGGCCAGACCTGGCCTGCAGCTCCGTCCCTCGCCATTCCTGGGGGGATTTGGGGTGGCTTTCATGCGGCAGTGAGGCAGAGCCAGGACACGGAGCAGAGAGCCTGGTGAGACCTGAGGAAGGGGGGGGGATTGTCTTGAGGCTTTAAGGACTTTGCAGGGAGCCCTGTCCCTGCAGAATGAAGGCCTCACAGCCCTTGTTGGAGTGTGTGTCTGTGTACCCCCATGCCCCCTGGGTGTGTCTTTGTCCCAGGGGCTCTGTGCTGCTTTCTGCACGGGACTTCATCTGTGAGTCCTGCAGGGAACTGTCTGTCCTGGCTCCCCCCTCGCCAAAGGGCTGCTTTCCCTGGGGAAGGGGACAGGGGAGTCCCCCCTGGCCATTGCCTGCCCCACTGGCTGGTGGTGACTTGGCCCTGGGGAGTCTTGGTGCCCTTTGGGGCTGGTGGGCTCTGATTTGGGGCTCAGCAGGGCTGGGGCATCTCTGGGGGTCTGGTTCCCAGTGGCCCTTGCCCTCCCTCCCCCTCCTACACAGGCACAGAGCAGATCTGAAGAAACAGCTTTTAATGAAAAAACAAAATCACAACAGAAAATATCCCAACAAAGCTCTTCTAACCCTCCCCCCTCCAAAATACACCATCCCTCCTCCCCCACCACCCCACTGCCCCCGTCTCCACCTCCATGCTGTCTATTTGTCTAATCCCACCTCCCACTCCCCCCACCCCACTCCCCCCATCTCCCCCTCCATGCTTTCTACAGGTCTAATCTCCCCTCCCACTCCCGGTTCTGGATTTGAGAGCCCTGCGTTTGCTGGGGGGCTGTGGTGAGGGGCTCTGCCCCCGCTTCTGCCCCCGCTTCTCCCCTGGCTTCTGTGATGCTGCCAGCTGGGATGTCGGCAGGTCCACCCCCACATCCCTCCAAAACTCCTGGGGCTCCAATTCAATGACATAGAATTCTTTTAGGCTCTCAATGAGGTCACTCATCTCAGGGACCTGGTAGTTGGGGGTGAGCAGCTCCTCCGGCAGTGACAGCGAGGTGAAGTGGCAGAACGGGGTGGCTGTGCTGGTGTCCCTGCTG
Organism: Coracias cyanogaster; assembly: GCA_033124195.1. Taxonomy (NCBI): domain Eukaryota; kingdom Metazoa; phylum Chordata; class Aves; order Coraciiformes; family Coraciidae; genus Coracias; species Coracias cyanogaster. The sequence continues at coordinate 34,561 of JAVSBS010006549.1, read as the reverse complement.
TCCCCATGCATGGGACCACTACTAAGACCTTCTTCTCTCACCCCCATCTCATTGTGAGAGCAGTCAAAGAACTTCAGAGCATCTTCAAGAGTGAAGTTCTTGGGCAGTGCAGGGTTCTCTGCTAAGTCCCCGAGGGCTTGCTTTTGGAGGGTAGCAGAGGGGTGGGTGGGAACATCACTTTTTGGGGGGCTGTTGGTTCCTGAGGGTGCCCCCGCAGTGATGGCCGTGCCAGTGATGACCGTTGGTGCTGGATGCCCACTGATGGACTGGTAGTTGGGGACTGACCTTGGCAACACCATGGAGGCTGGGGCCACTGTTCTGCCCTCATTTCTGTGGGGCACCTGGTGTCTCGCTTGGTCCTGGGGTGTCCCTGGAGCTGCCCAAGCCATGGTACTCCCACAGCCCCCAGTGGCCCCCAAGGCAGCACCTGGCAGAAAAGCAGCACCGTGGCCAAGTGTGGTGGTGGCCAGTGGAGGCAGGATGCTGCTGGCCCACCGGGCGCTGAAGATCTGGGGTTCAAAGAGGCATCCACACGGAGCCCTCTGCAGACCTGTGTGCGTGAGAGGGAGCTGTGCTGGGCTGGGAGGACCACCCAGGGGACCAAGCGTAGAGGCTGCGGGGAAGGGCCATGGGCACAGGTTGGCTGCACCTGAAAGACAGACAGAAGCAATGGCCGGCGGTCACCTCCACTCTTGCCCGCAAGAGCGTGCCCAGGCTGCAGGGCTAGTAGCTGGGGCACCCCCCACAGGGTGAGCTGCTGTGCCGGCGGGACAAGGCTGCCAAGCAGGAAGGAGCCTTGCTCCTAGGAGGTGAAATGGGAGACATGGTCCCAAGGACTTGGGAAGTTCTCTAGAAATTGGGTTGGCTGGGCAGGCATCACCCAGGCGAGGGCAGGGACTCTGGCCCAGGCTGCTGAACCCTTGCGGGTAGACTGCCAGCGGTGGGTGTGATGGGGATGCTGAAGGTGCCAGAGAAGACAGGGTGCCATACCTGCTGGGGGGCCCTGAGGGGCCAGGGTGGTGCCCCCTGCCCAGAGCGTCGGGGCTGCAGGGAAGGGCCATGGGCACAGGTTAGCTGCACCTGAAAGAGAGACAGAAGCGATGGCCAGCAGTCACCTTCACTCTTGGCCCCAAGAGCGTCCCCAGGCTGTAGGGCACAGGGTCAGTCCCTGCCTCTGGGGTAGATGTTTCCTGGGACGCCAAAATTTTGAAGGTTCCAGCACTCTGGAGGAGCCCAGGGCCCGTGCAGTGGGAGCCCATGTGGTGGCAGCGCCATGGTCCACTCAGTCCGTTGGTTGCTAAGGACTCTCTGGGGTCTCCCAGGAAGGAATGTGGGGGCTCTTCGTGTTCCGCCCCGCCCCAAACTGTCGTTATGCTCATGTTGGCATAGAAGATAGAATCATTTAGGCTGGAAAAGACCTTTAAGATTATAAAGTCCAACCATTAACTCAGGTCTGCCAGGTCACCACTAAATGATGTCCCTCAGCACTACATCTCTGTGGCTTTTAAAGCTCTCCATGACTGGGGACTCTAGCTGTGCTCACTGGGCAGCCTGGGCCAGGCTTTGACAAGACTTTTGGGGAAGAAATTGTTCGTCCTGTCCAACCACAACCTCCCTGGGTGCACCTTGAGGCCATTTCCTCTTGTCCTATCGCTTGTTACTTGGGAGAAGTGAGCTACCTTCTCCTCGATCCAGTGTCCTTTCAGGGAGTTGTCAAGAGTGAGAAGGTCTCCCCTGAGCCTCATTTCTTCAGCCCCCATCTTCAGCAGCGGGAATGCAAGATGGGGGTGAGGCCCCAGCTCTGAGTTGCAGGGGACAAGGGCAGGCGAGGGTGGCTGTGCCAGGGGGTGTGATGCCTGGGCATGGGGCACTGCGGAGGGTGCTCTGAATCCCCTCTAGAGGGGTTGATACTGGGAGCCTGGCCTGGCTCACACATAGCTATGCTACTCCTGGTTTGGTGTCCTGGTTTTGTTGGGCTGGAATCCAAGGCCAGCCATGGTCTGCAGGCCGTCAGCACTTAAGAGTCAACCTGGAGCTTCAGCTGGGAGGGCACAAGCCAGGCCAGGTGCCCTGAACAGGCCCCAGGTGTATCCCAGACCATAAACATCCTGCACACTATAAATGGGGAGGTTGTGTGAGGATGGGGGCTCCTCCTTTTCCTCCTTTGAAAGGTTGCTGTCCTTGGAGGGGCTCACTCATCATCCTGCTCCTGAGGTTGGTGCTTGCCAGTTTATTGTGACTGCCGTGCATTCACTGGGCTGAGTATAACTTTGTAGACTTTATACTGGCATTGCTAGTAACATTAGTGTGGCTGTTTCATGAAATCTGTTTTCATTTCCATGGGCCTCCTCTACTTTTCATGATCCCACTTGTTGGCTGGAGAAGGGTCATTGAATGATAGAGAAGCTGCTCTGGTTTGGCTTTGGATACAGGCTAAATGGAGAGAGGAGGGAAAGGACTAAGGGGAGCTGGGATGCCCATGCCCCTAGAGGCAGCCACCAGCTCACAGGTTGCCCAGAGAGGAGGTGGATGCCCCATCCCTGGAAAGGTTCCAGGGGAAGTTGGATGGGGCTCTGAGCAACCTGAGCTAGTTGCATCCACTTGCTGCAGGGGGGCTGGACTAGGTGACCTTGAAAGGTCCCTTCCAACCCAAACTAGTGTGAGTCTGTGATTCCATGATCAGGAACTATGGGTGCAAATGCTTTTTTGCTTTCAATAGTATTTTTCCTGGGGACCAAGTTGCATCTGCGGCCTCTGTCTGCCAGATGGGAAATGCATTTGTGACTATTGCCTGTGCTTCTGGCCGCTCCAGTGACTAGAGTGACACAGAGACAGGACAGAGGACCTGGAAGGTCATACAGTGCTATTCATTGGCATCCTTTCCCCCAGCAGCTCTGGATCCCCCTCAGAGGGGACTGAGCTGTCCCCAGGTGTGTGATACTCAGGAGAAGGTGGCACCTGCCACTGCGTGCTCCCAGTCGAGGACTGGATTCTGCACAACGATGCTGGGGCTGTTTGTGCTCTGCAGGACCCCAGGGATTGGGTTAGTACATCCACTCCTGATAAGGGGAGGATTTGGCACTACCAAGGACATCCTGGTAGAAGCAGAGGTTTCTTACTCCTGCTGTGTGAACAGTGTGTGGTGTGTGGGAGTTGGGACAGCTCCTGCTGTGAACTGGAGGCCAAAGATCTCTCCTGGCCCCTGAAAAGCTCCTCGTCTCACTGCTGCTGTGATGGTGAAAACAGGAGATCCTCATCTACCTGTGGCAATGCAAATGTGGAGCTCTGAACTTCTGGAAACGCGCAAGGTTCTATTTCTCCTCTCTCTTTATGAGAAAGAGGGGATTAAAAAAGAATCCTCTCCTATCATTTACTCATTCAGGTACCGTGAGTCAGTGGTGTTGGCATTTACCTTGGTCATCCAGAGAAAGAGAAGAGCAAAATCTCTCAACAGAGAATAATCTCACTTCTGGGCTGGCTTATGGGAAGAGTAAACACTGAGGTTAATAAAATAATTCTCTACCTTGCCCAGGGCTCTTGAAATCAACAGGGTTGCTTGGTATTTCATGTTGTGTATGGAGCAGGGCCCTTTTCCATCTTCTACTTGACTGAAGTGTTCAGAACCCTAGCAGCTATTTGGAGTTCCTAAGTCTTGCTGAGACTGAGGGCATGTAACCTGTTTTGTAGGAGCTGCTCTGCATCGCAGACCAAAAGAAATGCCTCTGTGATTGACAAGTATGGAAGAATCTGCCCCAAGTGTAAAAACAAAACAAAACCTAAAAGTGGAAGTAATTAAATAACAAGATGTCGTGATCCGCCCCCTAGATGTCCTGGGTCCGCCCACCAGACGCTTTCTCTCCCTCCAAATGTTCTTGTCAGCATTCCTACAGTTTGGGATGCCCTTGGTACATGTACAAACTCCCAGTTCTCCACTGACTCTCGCTACACCCCATTAAATGGCACAGCAGCCGCACCCCAGGGGGAATATTCTTCTTCTCCCCTCCCAGGCTCCCAGCAGCATCACCCTCAGGGATGTGCAGCCCTTCTCACATCTCCCGTGTGGGGCCTCCCTTTGCTCTGCAGCGTGTCTCCCGTGCAGGTGGAACCCTGCCATCATCAGCGCTGGTTGCAGGCACAAGCTAGGGAGCTGAGAGGCTGCAAAGTAGCCGAGCTCTTTTGCATCTGGCAGAGGCCTGGAAGGCCAGAGCAGCTGCTGATGCCTGGTTTGGGGCAGCCTACAAAGGAAAAGCAGCTCTGTACTTGTCCTGGCTATGGCAGGGACCAGCCAGGCTGACTCCAGGCATGAAAGGGCGGCGTTTCATGTTGCCAGCGATGATGGCTGTTGCTCCTGTGCGCTACCTACGTAGCCACGCGTCCTGCACTCCCACAGACCTCCAGTTTTCTGGGCACGGCTGCAATAACGAGCTGAGCCCCATTCCTCTCCCCCGCCCTTGAGTAGGAAAGCAGCGCTTTAGGCAGCTGCCTCCACCCTTCCGATCGCGGAGCCTGGCTCTGTCGGAACAGAAATCCAGCCGTGGGTGGGCGGCGGCGGCAACGCCATTTCCCCCTGCCTCCCGCTCTCCTCCCTTTTCCCTTTCCTTTCTGTCCCGCTAAGGCCGGAGCGCTCCCGGAACAGCCCTCTTTCCGCTGGGGCTCCGCCCGTCCTGCCAGGGAAGGGCGGCGGCGCCGCATGCGCGGAAGAGGCGGCGGCGGCGGCCTCCGAACCCCATGTCCCAGCATGCGGCGGGCCCGGCGAGAGGCGGGCGGCGGGAACGCCTTGCCCGGAACCGGTGGAGCCTTCCAGGCCGCGAGCCCTGCGGCGCTGTCTCTCCGCTGCCGCGCCGCTCTCTTTCCCCGCAGGCCGTGGCCGCCGGGCAGCCGCCGCCATGTCGACGGTTGCCGCCGCCAGCTGCGACAGCAAGGGAGCGGGGGAGGCGCGGGAAGAGCAGAAGCCGCTGAAGCCCTGCTGCGCCTGCCCCGAGACCAAGAAGGCGCGGGACGCCTGGTGAGGGCCGCGGCCGCCGCGGGGTGGGGTGCGGGAGGTGGCGCGGGAGGTGGCCTCCGGCGGCCCTCCGCTCCGGCGCGGTCATTCCCCGCCGCAGGCCCGGCCCCTCGGGCGGCTGCTGGGGCCTTGTAAGCAGTCGTCCGGCCTGCGTGTGCGGCCTGGCCCCCTGGGCTGCCCTCCCTGCCCTGCTCCTCGTTACCTCCTGGGAGTTGCCACCCCTACCAGCGGGATTTTGGGAGCCCTCCCCTCCCTGGGCGCTGGAGGGCCCAAGAGGAACGGGAGAGTGAGGAGGAAGAGCGTGGAGGAAAAGGTGTCTTAGAAGCATAAATGAGAAAGGGGGAGGTTAATATATCATAGCCCTGCGTTAAAACAGGTTTCAGAGATGAGCGTTTAGCGCTGCTTACAGATTTCACCACTGTTGACTCACTGAAGTGACAAGTACCAGCAGGTAGCCGCATTATTTATTGTTCGGTTGATTATGAACGCTGTTCCTTTAAATAAAATACTTCTGGTTTTTGGTCTTAGGGGTAGACATTTCTCACAGAATTGCAGAATTTTACACTGATTCATGTAGCTGCATTTGTAATTATAGGCTTAATCACAATCATAGGGTCCTGTCAGCATGAAATGCACCCCCAAAATAGAGTTCCTTTGTCTATGACAGTAAGTCTGTAAAGTTTTTTAAAAACTTTAACCTGGTGATCAAATTGGGTTTTTTTATTATTATTTAATTTTTTTTATGTCACAGGTGGTATGGGTGTTCAGTCAGTGACATAATACTGGACACTGTTTTTTTCCTAAGATTAGGGGTGCATGTTTAGCTATGCGGTAGAGTAAGGGTGAGTCCAGAAAAGGATGGTAAGATGCAAGTCCAGGACGAGGTGGAGTTGCCCTGGGCAGCCAGCAGACCTGTCCGTACTTACTGTGATAAAACTTAAATGATTAGGTAGATGATTTGGTTATTCATGATTTGGTGGTTTATTCCCTTGGCTGCAAGAATAGCATAATGTGGCAGATGAGGGTTGATCAGAGGTGTGACCTGCATTCTGCAGAGCGGTGGAATCCCCAGCTCTGGGGACAGGAAGTGCTCTGCCCATCGATCAGAGAGCGAATCTGAGCTGCTTTTGCGGTATACATAATACACTAATCGTGGTAGGTTCTTACTGCTATTCAAATGTGTTAGACACTTGGATGGATGAGTAACATCAAAAGTTACCGTATGTGCTAAATATTTTTTTCAGAGTAGCTGGACAGGATTTTTTAAATTCAGATTCTCTTAACTACCAACTGACTCTTCGCTAAGACGTTGTTCACTGCTCAGCCTATTGTGTATTGGTCTGTTCCTGGAAAAATTTTGTTGCTTCCATACTGAATGATTGGAAGCTGGTTGCTGATGAGATGAGCATACTTGATGAAGGGATGCAACAGCCTTGTGTTGTGTAACAAATCCCTGTCTGGACTCGCCTGGAATAGAGACTGGCCTGTTAACAGGAAATTCTGTTAGGCATTTTGTCAGTTTTGAGTGCACATCTCCATACTTGGGCACCTTTCTGAGATAGCAGTATATTTTACCAAAACAGTGCTACCCTGGACAGGATAGGCAAAAAGACCTCTGGAGCCTAATAGGGGTTTTTTATTGTCCCCAACAGCTTGCCGGTTCTGTGGCTTTCACTAATGAACAAACCGTTTGTTGTTGAACCCTGGAAATCTTTTTGTTTTGCAGCATCATTGAGAAGGGGGAAGAAAATTGTGGGCACCTAATTGAAGCTCACAAAGAGTGTATGAGAGCTCTGGGCTTCAAGATATGAGTGAGATGAGCGGGATGGTGACTGTGGTGAGTATTGCCTTCAGGACCTCTGACTCTGAAGTGTATTGGCATCACGACTGGTGCTGCTGGAAGGCTTGGAGTACTGCTCCTGATGGCAAAAAGCACCTTCCTTATGAGAGGGAAGGTAAAGTAGCCCTCATTCACACTGGAGGAAGTACTGCTTCTGTGTGGGAGTGGTGAAGCCTCCTGGCAGGATATACAGCCTTTGTGAGTAGCTCTTCAGCAGCAGAATATGGTTCTGTCTGTGCTGTCTTCTAATAGATCCAAACTTCAGCTTGGTTTTCTAGTGCTGGGGCAGTGTAGAGGTTAGTTTTTGTGGGATTGTTGCTGGGGTTTTTTGTTGATTCTTGAACCAGCCCTCAGTATCCAGTGGAAGTTGATATGTTTTGTGATGCTGTCTTTCCTCTCTTCTAGAAGATGGCTCTGGTGTGGAAGATGGCTCTGGTGTGAAAGATGGCTCTGGTGTGACTGTGTTCTGGAAAGCTGCAAAATTATTTCTGCGAATTACTTCAAAGAACAAATATAAACAAAGAATCTATAAAGAATCTCTAACGATAGACTGCATCACATCTGTGGCTTTTCACCTGTTAGCGCTTGACTGCTGCTATAGAAAATATATTTTTTCCTGTTAATAAAAGCGTGAAAATGACCAGTGTTCCTGAGTTCTTTTCTTAAAAAGAAACAGAAATGACAGCTTTTGTCATGGAAAACAGCATGCTGTACGGATGGAGAGAATGAGAAAAGCCTGCTTGCTCGTTGACCTGCTGAGAACATCGATTGCTCTGCTGTTGTGGTTGAACAGATGGGCCTTCAGAGGGTTTTCCCACTGACACAGATTGAGAAATGGTGTTGGTAACGCTGCCCTATGACTGATTTCAGCAAAGTCATGCCGTGGCTCGTAGTGCCATCTGTGACAGTGGGTGTAACTGTATTTGTACAAAGATAACCACAGCCTAGAGTCAAAACTGGATTTGCTTTCCTCTGATAGAATTATTCTAAGTTTTTTTGAATGGCCTTGCCCTAGGATTTGAACTTCATTCTTTAAAATGAAGAATTAAGTACTTTCCATACCAAATTCTTGAGCCAGTAGATCTTCAAGGGGAAGGGAGCAAAGGGCTGCAGATGTATCTACAAGTCACTTGCCTGAAACAAATGCTTTTATTTATGCACAGTTTTTGTTGTGTCAGGCCTATGCTAGGCATGTGTGGGCTTTTTTTTCGCATCTGTGTGACAAAATAGTGGGAAGGTGGTTGTGGTCTTTGATTCTTAATAGCAGAAAAGGTGCAGTTGGTAGTTTGTTAGATGTGAGACTTTTTTTATTTCACGCTATGTCACTGTCCAACCCTAATGTTCATCTTCCTTCGGTGAGTTGACTTTGCTTAAGATGGCGTCACTGGTTACTTCCTCTTCCCCTGAGTTTTTTCAAAAATAGCAGATAAAAAAATCTGCTTTATCTTGACTCTTTTGGCTTTGATCCTGTTGGATGGATGGGTGCAGTCATCATAGTTTCTCTGCCTTCTGGGCCTTGCATGTTCTGAGCTAGCGATGAACGGGCTGTGGGCATAGAGTGTGTAACACTTGGTACTGTCTCTGCCAAGATTCACAAGTTGTGTGAGGAGGGTTTGGACTCTGCTTCCGGGAATGCTTCATGAGAAGGTCCTGGAGTTTGAGGAAGTGTACTCCAAAATGCTTGCAGGGGATAAGCTGGACTGTTGGACTTGGCTCTACACTGCTCGTCTACTCTCCTGTCCTGAGGTAAGAGTTGTGCCCATGTTGGATTCCAGCCTAGGAAAAGGGATGTAGGTGGAGCTCTGGCAAAAAGTGTTCAAAGCCTTCTGTGGCTCCCCCAAGCTGAATAACAGGACCTGGTGCTCCCCTTGGCGTTTATTGTTGTCTTGAGGTAGAAACTCGAATAAGGTCATTTATTGTTGAATTAATGCATGTCAGAGCTTGAACTGAAGAGAGCATTAAAATGTGGATGAGCACCAGCTTTGTGGTAGCGTGTCCAATCTGGATAAACAGAGGTGCTGCAGAGTAAAGAGTAGGGCAGGGGTCGGCCGTGGTCAAGTGGGAATGGAGTGCTACTTAAATCAGGTCAGGAAAAGAAAAAGGGTCCCCAGACAATGTTACACAAATTCTGTAGACTTAAGAAATGGGACATCTAGGCCTGTATGAAGGTAAAAGCATGGTAGGTACTTTAGAAATGTTTTGGAAGG
>JAVSBS010006549.1:0-25412 GCA_033124195.1 Coracias cyanogaster | reverse complement strand
GGCGAGGAGAGGCGCGGCCGGCGGCAGGCAGGTGAGGGGCGAGCCCCGGGGCGCCGGGCTCGGGCAGAGCCGCTCGCTGTCAGCCGTCCCGCCGCCGGGAGCGGGGGCGGGCAGCGCGGCTGCGATCGGGCCGCCGCCGGGCCTGGCGCCGCTCTTCCCGGCTGCACTGCTGGTGGGAGCAGCGAGCGGGGACGTGCCGGCGCTTGTGCGCAGTGCCCCCGGGGAAGGCGTGCGGGGGTTCCGCGGGGCGTTTTCGGGCAGCAGGTTTGCACCGCCGCCACCGGAGACCCGCCCCCGCGCTCTGTCCGCAGCCGACCGCCCTCCTTCCGCGGGGGAGCGGGACGGAGGGGCCGCGGCAGCCGTGACCGGCCGCCATGTCGGCCTCGGGACGCCCGGGGGCCGGCGAGCAGCCCCCCGGCCCCGCCGGGCTCTTAAGCCGATCTGCCTTCAGTGCCCTCCCGAGAGAGCGGCGCGGCCGCCGCTCCCCGCCCCGCGGGCTGCCCCCGCCGGCTCCTGACGCTGCGCTCGGTTTGCGGAGCGCGCCGAGCCCCGCGGAATGTCCGGCAGAGCCTGCGCGGCGCTGGGCGAGCGCTGGGCGTGAGGCTCGGCCCTGCCCGTCTGATCTCGGCGGTTCCCGCGGGCGCTACCCGGGATCGTGCCCCCGCCGCGGCCCGCAGAGGGGACGTGTCCCCGCTCTCCTGGGGAACTTCGGTCCTTTAGAATACGCAAGGAGCCGGGGTATTTTCTCGAGTTCTGCAGCAGTCAGGGTTATGCCAGGCAGGGGGAAACTGTACTTAACAACATCTTCATTTAAGTAGTTTCCGTTCTATGGGAAGTTTCCTGGCTGAGGGATGCGGGAGAATTTAGCAGGGGTGGATGTGGCTCAGGGATGTCCCCTGAGAATGCCCGGCAGCTCCTGCACTCACTGAAACGCACACGAGCCACAAGCGCTGAGCATCCTTCAAAATGAAGCAACATCTGTCTTCATCTTCCCCAGCACAACCAGTGCGTGAAACAAGGGTGTAAACTGAAGTCTTGAAAGTATTTATAATCCAAAAGCATTTTGGATTTTCCCATGATTCTCCAAACACTCTGTCTCAAAAGGTTAGAAGAAAGACTATGCAGGAGCTCTGCCTTACCTTGGCTGCCTGGAATATTTTAATCCAGTTGTATCTGCCTGGATTATTTTAATTCTGCCCCATCTATATTCTTCCTAACTTTAATCTTTGGAACTTTCACTACCTGAACCGTTCCAGGTCCTTTTCTGCCTGCCTGGATTGTTGTTCCAGGTTCCAGCCTTCGTGTGAATATTTGCCCACCTGTAACTCACCCAAGCATCACTATTTTTATGACCTGGCTAGGAAGGTATCCTCGCTGCGTCATCCACAATTCTGCCTTTATTCCAGACTCACTGGCATTCTGGTTGCTTAAGTGCGTAATATTTTCCTCTGTTTAAAGCCTGTTGCAGAATTTCAAGTGCTAATGCTGAAAGGTTTCTTTTCGCGGCCTTTGTTTTCCCAGTGGTACACACATTACCATTTCCACCTCACCTTCACTTGGGTCTGTTCCATTTTATCCATATTATGTTCTTCTGTAGTAGCCTACTTTTACTAATGTAGAAAGGCAGGACACAAAGGAGATAAAGGGCTGGTGCAGGAGCAAAGGCATAATACCGGCCTTCGTACTCCCAGCAACAACAACAAAGTCAAAACTAGAGGATTATCATAGTTACACTGCCACAACTATTTGGAGAATCCTGCTTGTGGACTTCCCCTGGTCTTGCTCGTCCTCTGCTGATACACATTTTCTTCTCACTGTTACCTGTGATTCACCTGCTGGACCCAGGTTTTTAGGTACTTATCAGCAGAAGTTCTTGGAATCAGAGAATGCTGAAACATCCTCCCTGGGATCCCGTGTGAATTTACTGCGCTGCTCTTTGACCCCGGCCTGGCTGTTCCCAGATTCTCCGCGGTTTCACCTCCACCTTTCAAACACACCGTACAAGTTAGTGCCTCTGTACCATCGCTTGTTATCCGTCAGAAAGCAGGCAGGCAAGTCTCCTTCGGCTCTTGTGTTGAAAGCACAGCTGCTGTTTGACAACGAAGACGCAGTGTTCCAGAGCTGACCCCAAGCAAGCGTTCCTCTTCTCTTCCACTGTGTTGGATCTGAGTCCTCTTTTGTACCTTTCTCCTCCTGGTCCCCCACGGCATAGTTAATAGAACTGGAGGCAAAGTTCAAAATACTTGTCAGTACTGACTGTCAGTTCTGACTGTCAGCTGTACAGAACAACCAAAATCTGTTCAGTTTAATGGTGCCCAGAAAGCCAAGTGACAGGAAAACACGCTGGCCTTCCTTGACTTGTAAAAGAACTGGCGAACACCTGCCTCGCATAAATACTGACCCCTCCATGAAGGGTAGGGCTGCAGTGCCCAGAAAATGGCAGGTTATTAAGTGATAGAACTGGAATGGAGCTCAACCAGGTCTCTGCTGTCAAACCACACTCTATGCATACTTCAATAAATATCACACCTGTGTATATTAAATAAAGATCAGATCCCAAAGCGGTCACCAGAATGCTTTGGAAAGACATCTCCTGGCAGTAGGTAATAAAACTAGATGTGTGCTTATGGAGAAGCTCCCGTTCACATGTAGCCATGTTGGCATATACCAGGAGGAGGCTGAGGAGATACCATGAGATACCATGGCTTTGTGAGCTGAGCTGAGCAGTTTGTGTAGCATTACCAGCTCTGGAGAGCAAAGCCTCCTGCCATAAAATGGACCGTGCTACTTTGTTTCGGTTCAGTGTTGACTTCTGTCCTCTGCCTGCCAAAGCTGTCCTGCTAATGCTGTGAGCTCCTGCGGGATGGACAACAGTATTCGGCGCTCGTGAGACTTGAGTACTGTGTCCAGTTTGGGGTGCCACAGCATAAGAAGGACATTGAGGTGCTGGAACAAGTGCAGAGAAGGGCAACGAAGCTGGTGAGGGGTCTGGAGAATATGTCATATGAGGAGCACCTGAGGGAACTGGGATTGTTTAGTTTGGAGAAGAGAAGGCTGAGAGGAGACCTCATTGCTCTCTACAACTACTTAAAAGGAGGTTGTAGTGAGGCTGGTGCTGGTCTCTTCTCCCAAGTAACTAATGACAGTACAAGACTTAATGGCCTCAAGCTGCACCAGGAGAGGTTTAGATTGGATATTAGGAAGAAGTTCTTTACTGAAAGAGTGGTCAGGCATTGGAACAAGCTTCCCAGGGAAGTGGTGGAGTCACCATCCCTGGAGGTGTTCAAAAAAGGAGACATGTGGCGCTTTGGGACATGGTCTAGTAGTCAGAGAGATGTTGGGATGAAGGTTGGACTTGATGACCCTAGAGGTCTTTTCCAACCTAAATGATTCTATGATTCTATGATTTTCTTCTTCAACAGTGATCAGACACAGATCTAAGTCACTAATACTGGATTACTCTTGAAAGTGAAAAGTATTTAAAGTCAATTTGAAAGTGGTGACTGGTGCTAAATTCCTAGTTTCTGGAAATTGTGGTGTTCCTTCATCTCCACACCACCACTCCCAAAAGAATTTCTCCTTCCCTGAACATAGGGCTACACCGGACCCAAATGAGCCAAACCAAAACACAGGAAGAGGTTTAATTCTTTTCTCTCCTATTTCATCCCACTGACTCCACAATCAATGACTCCCAATATGTCCTATAATCAAGGGCTCCATGGCCAGGCTAGCAGACCTCTCAACTATCATTCCCATTACCAGGATACATGTTCATTGCTGCACAAAATTTAGATAACATTATTTTACATAATACCCCTGTTACTTGGGAATCAGATGTTCTGAAGCAAGCCTGCTAACAGCTGGTTTTTGGGAGAAACTGTATCTGCCTGCTTGAGACTATCATGGATTTTTGTTTCCCCCTTTGTTTATCACATGGAATTCTCAGGGTGGAATTCAATTGTTTAAGCATAGGTGTGTTGAGTACCATTTGAGGTGCTTTACAGCATCCACCTGGCTCCAGCTTGCCTTTCTAAAGCACGTGGATACTTCAGATGACATAAAGCATCCTGAATGGCACTAAACCCTTCTGCGTGCAGAGCTACATTGAACCTTAAATCTCCACTAACTGTCGCTATTGGATTATTAATGTCCATATTGTAGAAACCCAAATGAAAACATCTGAATCGAAAGTCCAGGAACCAATTCAATTGCATAAATATTTCCACATGAAAGACTCTATACGAGATACCTACACAAGGCTTGCAGACATGACATGGGACCTTATGGGAGACCTGTACCCTTCTGGAGCAGCACGTGGACTCCCAGGAAATCTCAAATGGCTTTAGACACCCATATTTAGCCAAATGTATCAAAATCTCAGCGTGGTCTATTACTGTTCAATTTGAAAATTCACTAGTGCAGCATAGGACTAAAGTCGTCCTTCTTTTCTTTGCTTAAGATTGTACCAGAAACTGTACAGGCTATTGAAAGATATTGGTTAAAAAAGAAAATAAAAAATTGCTTGGTCAGGTCATTATTTCTACAATTCTCAGCCTCTCTGTTCATCTCTTGCAGGCTCAGCTACCCAGCTGCCTTGGAATTTGACCAGTTCTATTATTTTGGCTCGTATGAAGGTAAGAATTGCATGCTACAGAAAATCTCCAGTAGTCTGAGTCATCATGTACACCTATGGAACATGTATAGAAATCACTAATGATTTACCTCAACGGGATGTCATCGCATAGCAACCTGAATTGTAAATAGATTAAGTGCTACCAATTCCTCACAAAGCCTGAAACACAAATAGTCAACAGTACGTGCATTTGAATAATCTACAGTGGAATGTCTCTTCCCCACCTTGCGGGCTCCAGCTCTGGAGTCCTCAGCACAGCAGAGACATGGACCTGGTGGAGCAGGGCCAGAGGAGGCCCCAGAAATGATGGGAAGGCTGGAAGCCCTCTGCTTGGCACCAGGCTGAAAGAGTTGGGCTTGTTCAGCCTGGAGAAGAGAAGGCTCCAGGGAGACCTTCTGGTGGCCTTTCAGGACTTAAAGGGGCCTGTCAGAAAGATGGGAACAATCTTTTGAGCAGGGCCTGTTGTGACAGGAAAAAGAATGGCAGTTTTACACTAAAAGAAGGAGATTTAGACCACAGAGAAGGAAGAAATTTTTGATGCTGAGGGTGGTGAGACCCTGGCCAAGTTTGCCCAGAGAGGTGGTAGATGCCCTATCCCTGGAACCATTGCAGGTGAGGTTGGCCAGGGCTCTGAGCAACCTGCTCTAGTTGCAGATGTCCCTGCTTACTGCAGGGGTGTTGGAATAGATGACCTTTAAAGGTCCCTTCCAATCCAAACCATTCTGAGTCTATGATTCCATGTTTCTCCTACATTACTCCTTCTTTGAAAGGGGGCAAGTCACTCCACATCTAAGGCATAGTTTCTCAGCTATGGTTGTGGGATTGGCAGATATGATACAGGATCTTTGGGAGACCTGAGCCCTTTTGGAGGGGCAGGTGGAGGCCCCTTGGTTGGCACCAGACCCCCATGACCTTCAACAAATTTGATCACTTGGGGTGCTCCGGGGTGTGGGATTCATTTGTCCAGCTGCACTGTGGTGGTCTACATCTGCACAAGTCATCCAGATTTCCTTTTAAGGAATTGAGAGAAATAAGTCATTTTAGGGCATCATTCAAGGTATTTTCATGTTTGGTTCTTTTTTTTAACATCTTTAGGGTTAGAAAAATGTGTTGCTATAATAATCCATTTCTCCTCTTTATCAGCCATAAAGGAGACAGAAGAAGATATCTCTGTTTGCAGGTGTCTGAACATGGATGTCCTAGAGTGTGTCCTAAAGGAACCAGTACACAGAGACCACTGCACAACAAATTCAGATCTCCACTGAGGGCTCAAGCTCATGGTCAAGCAAGTGGAGCTCAAATTACTACATGCTAGTTGACCCACAGCCATCCTACATATGTGGATTCCTAGCCTACAGCAAATGCGAGTGAATGTGATTTAAATTAACCCTTTTTTATTGTGGGTAAGCAAAGTCTAATTACCTCGCTTTGCTGCAGGCTAGCAGTGAGCACACAGACAGCTACCAAGGGTCAGCCGATGTGTGGTAACTTGTTGCACCGCAGAAACTCGATCGTGAGTTTAATTTGCTAGAACTTCCACACACAGACAAACCCTTAGACCTGGATTCTAATTCCTCCTAAAGCCCCAGGCAGTACAAAATTGACTCAAAGTTGTATGAAGGAGAGGGAGCGGTCACACCGATCCCCCTCTCTGCTGGGAGATGCTACGATCAGGTGGGTGTCAGTCCGTGTTCCTCCAAAACCTTGCATTTTGCACAAATGAAGTATCTAACGGCAGTAACAATAAAATATCCCTAAATTCCTGCATCTTTTCCCATCTTAAAACATTAAGGGCTACTTGTGTCAAATAGCAACAAATCTGTTCCACTAGAGGCAGCCAGCACCCCTCATAACAGAGCCGTGCCTAATAGAAAGCGATAAAACACCTTTATTTCTTACAAATAAATCAAGTTATAAAGAACTTAATGGCACTGTTGCTTCTGAGCCAGGAAACAACGAACGACGGTCACCAAAGGTCTTAGTCATAGGTACCGTGGCAGTCCAGCTAGCTCTAAATCGGAGGCGCAACCTCTTTGTTGTTGGAAAAGTTAGTAAAAAACATTCCCTTAAAAATACTTGGTAAATTAATGCTTGAGAATACTTCAGTTTTCACTATATTCAATCAGAAATTAAAGCGCACCATGTGCAAAAACTGCAGGACTAAATCTGTAGTAAAATAGCGAGGAAATGAAGAGAATTTATGAAAATTAAGAGAAATTGTACTTGGAAAACACATCAAATTTTACATCACAGAAATTACATAAAAGACTAGGCTATATAATTTACCAAATTTTTAGATGACTGATGCGGTGCATCTTGCCAGAGAGACACTGACCATTTTTTTCCCTCATCCCATCTGTGTTGTCGGCTGCCCAGGTAGAAGATAGATGTGATCAGTAGCTATCTCAACACAAGGGGACATTTGCTCACCTCACCAAGCCCAGGACAGAATATAGAAACCCTTGTTTCCTGGAACTCCAGTGGTCTGTAGGGCGTTTCTAGAACAACTCAACCAGCAGGGGACAAACTGCCAACCAAATACTTGGATTATATGAGGGGTTTTTTTTCAGTATAACAGTGAAATGGGAACCAGTGATGATTTACCAAAACCAGCCAAATTCATCTCAGAGGTAGATCTGAAGCAGGGTGAAGCTGATGAACCCCCAGCTGGCCAAGTCCCTCAAGAGAAAGGGTGGATTCTCCCTCCCTCTTGACAACTTCAAGCTCACAACTGAAAGCTCTTCCCAAAAACGCATTTCAGTCCAATACAAGTTGTTTGGATGAGGAGGGATGAACATATTATGAAATCCTCATTGTCGTGTTAAGAAATAATCCTGTAGAGCCTTACATCCCAGATCTACTACAAAATGGGTCAAAATATCAGTCACCTAATGCTGAAGTTTCTCAGGACAGGACTCAGGTCACAGACTGAGACATATACACACAGATGTCTTTGAACAAAAATGTCCAATACAGCTATTTCTGGCTATAGAGAATCCACCCCACAGAGTATTTTGCAATTAAACCTTATTCTATGCAGGACTGCAGGGATCTCCAGTCACCTCTGGGACTAAGCTCTCAGTATTTCTAAGAAAGCCCTGGAAACATGGACCAGTG
The DNA here is from genome assembly GCA_033124195.1 of Coracias cyanogaster. Lineage (NCBI taxonomy): Eukaryota > Metazoa > Chordata > Aves > Coraciiformes > Coraciidae > Coracias > Coracias cyanogaster. Next base: position 17,662 of record JAVSBS010006549.1, on the reverse strand, counting down.
CTAAAGAGCTGACCTGGCTACTCCCACCATTCCCTCTGATTTCCTAAGTAATGCACATTGCGTGGATTGCTCTGTACTGACAAATGAAAGAGTTTCTTAAAACCTGGGTGAGACACGATGTAAAGAGCAGGAAAGTGAAGGGACAGGTGACATCGTGAAGTTACAGGGAAGGAGAGGAATGTTTCAATTAGAGAAAAATGAGGTCAGTTTTGGTTAATTTTGCAAAGCTGAAACTTTGCGTTGGCTTAGAAAATTAATTATCACTTCTGCCGTAACAGTAAGAACGGGATAATCGCCATTAAAAAAAAAAATTGCCATGGGCCTTTGAAGGTCAGTGGAGACCAGATCCATACCCTGCAAAGCCACACTGGTTGCAATGACATTTGAGGAAGTCTCCCTGTTTCCAGGTTGCCTCACCTGAACACACGTCCACAAAAGCCTAATGAAATGCTGAGGTTTATGCTTATGAAATCAATCTAGAGACAGAGACTTTCTTGCTGTAGAGGGTTGAAGCAAAGCAAGAAGGAAGCTTCCAGAGATTCATAGCTTGGTTAAAAACTTCCCTGGAGTCAGGGTTGCTATAGTGCTAGCACAATTAGACTTTAGAAAGACGTGTAGGTACTAGTAAACTTCTTAAGCCATAACACTGTGCAAGCAGCTTCCGTAGCTTCCTCAGCCACAATGACCTCATATTTCATCTCTGCACCGTAATACCGTTGGTGTGATATTTGTCAGCTGCAGTCCCTGTCCTCTAGGCTATAGAACTGTGCCAGGTCACACCATTTCAGCTTTAAACAGGTTCTCAAGGCTGCAGGACTTCAACAGATTTGCAAAAACCTCTTGACTCACCTGACTGAAACCTCACATGTGCTCGTGGCAGAACCCAAAGTTGGTCACCTGGCTCAGCTCATCTCTGTAGCCACCTAAATGTTAGGAATCCAGTTAATGATGTCACCTAGGCCTCCTCTGTCATAACACAGAGATGGAGGCCTCAGAAGAGCAAGCTGCTCTGTCCTAAGACAGGTGTCCAGATGACCCTGCTTCAGCAGGGGGGTGAGACTAGATGATCTCCAGAGGTTCCTTGCAACCCCTACCATGCTGTGATCCTGTCATAGGTGGCCTGAACTGCCTTCCTGGGGGAGTTGGCCCCCACAAAAGGAGTCTTCATGAAAGCCATTAACTAGATGTTTAATATTTAGACGTCAGAAGTTTGCTAAGATGAATCCTACCCTTCTCATGAGCCATGCACACACACACAAAAGATCCAACAGAGAGTTCAGAGGGAGAGGGTTTTAAATCACCTTTCAGCACGGTTAGCATGCACTGCTGCCAACTCAGCTTAATATTTCTCCAGAATATTGTCAAAGTTATACTGAGCCATTGGCCAGTCACAAACCATCAGCTGCCCTCTGAAGTGATGAAAAATTGCTTTTGTTTCTCTACAAAGACCTCAGTATCCTCATTGCAGCCACAAATGACTTAGCACTTTGCACACCAGGCTGGTAAATGTGCTCCAGTCCTACAGAAAAATGTTAATTATCAGACTTAAGGCCAGTAACTCTTTCCTAGAGTGGCCAGAACCAGCTGCTCCAGAAGAAAATGTAAGTACCCTGCACAGGACATTTGTGGAGCATTGTTTGCTTGCGTGAATCTTAATCTGGTCTTTAATAATCAGATGTCACCTTAAGTCCAGAAATAAAAGCCCCCAAAACACTTGTTGTCATTAATTATGACAATCCTGGATATTTGTAATATCTCTGTAAATATTGCCTTGAAAAATGCTATTGAAAAAAATCCTCTCAAACCTTAAGTCCTTGGCCTGATTAATGTCCTGTCATTCACCCCAAAGCTAAAGACTGTCATGGTCTTCTTCTACTTCAGGACAGAATACAAAACTCATTTTCCATGGGAAGGGAGGTCATTTTAACTTCTTTCTGAGGCCTTTTTGGCATTTGGAGAAGACCTGCCTTCCCATGCACCTGTAAATTTTAATGGCAAGCTCTTTTCTTTTTTCTCATGAAGTAACTCTGCAAAGCAGTATCTACTTCAGCTTGTTTATGCACTCAAATTGGAAGAGTTGTGCTGTTTGCACCACAGAGGATTTAGGTGTTATACCTCTTATCTCCAGGCAAAATCACCAAGGAAGGTCAAGGACCTGACAAACACTTAAGGCTTCTCATCAGCCACTCTTAAAATAGGGATAAAAACCTTCCAGACACCAACTGGCATCACATCAATGACATTTGTTGGGTGTTCAGGCACTCAGTCATACCTCCCAACTTTAGCTGTCTAAAAAGTAGGAGTTTAGGCTGTTTCTAGAATGGATGGAGAAAGATAGGCAGCTCCAGACAGTGACTCATCACATCCACTAAAAAGATACCTATCTCAGGAAGGATGAATCTCCTTCAGAAGATGCCCATCTTTCTAGAGGGAGGTAAGATGATTAGCTCAGATAGTTAAACGTTACATGGGTAAAATTAAGCAAGTGAATTCCACCCAGAGGTCTGTTAGGGGTGTGTGCTGTCACTCAATAGAATATAGATAGGTCTCCTTGTATGCTTGGAAACCGAAGGTGCCCTCAAACTTTCTGAGAAAGCTCTGCTTCAAAAATGGAGTTGTCTCCAGTTGGTGGAACACTTCCTTAAGGATTAAATGAATCTTCCCAATCTAACTTGAAAGGAGATGCCTCAAGATACCTTGAGTCAGCCATTCTTTGGGATCATCATGAGACAAGGTCCCACCCCATAAGCAAGTGGTTGTTTGGGTTTTCTTTTACTGGAACACTGAGTCCAGTTCCTGGAACTTTTAAAAGGCCTTTTCTGTTGTTCAGTCACTTGGGCCCATGCACAGTTATGCTGCAACCCTGGAAGGCTCCCAGACCAGCATGTCAAGAAATGAAATCAAGGTCTTGTCTCCAGAACTGCTGTCTTCCTTTGTGGCCATTTCCCAGGTCTATGGGAAGTTCAGAAAAAAGTGCTGAGTACCCAGTGACCTCAAGGCAACCTGCAAGCACTGCTCACCTCACAACCACACCACCTTTTCTCCACATAGCTAAATAGTGTTTTATGAGCCTAACTTCGTATCACCACATGTTCAGACCTCTTCAGGGCTCAGGGGCTGGCTGTGAGAAACGGGGATATTAACATTATGTCAGTGCCCAGAAGGTCTCTGATGATGAGGCAGGTAAAGCTTGTGAGGCATCAGCAGACTCTCTGCCCACCTTGGCTAAAGCTGGCCACAAGGATCTCAGGTAGAACTGTTCTCTGACAGAATATTGCATTGGATTCAAGCCCAGCAAAGAATTTCTGGCAAAATAATTACAATTGGAAATGAAGGAATGTCAGATTTGGGGGGCTGGTAAAACAGAAGAGTTGGATTTTTAATTTTTTTTTTCAGGATGCTTTTTCAAGGGTACTGAGGTTAGAGGCACGGACCCAAGTTACCGGGAGTCAAACCAGGGTGTGAGCCATGTGAACACGCATGTGAACGTTCTTACCCTCTGGTATATATGAACCATCTTATATTTATTGCAGGGTATGAGCATTCACACGGGCAGTTACCACAGAAAAACTGGCATCTCATTAGTTCACACCCTAACGTACCTCGTGGTAATTTGTTCATGTGCCCATCCCCTAAGGTGCCATTCCCAAAGTGAAGTTAGAGGATGCAATGTCCCCTTTATACTCATAGTCAGCAGCTTAGTGGTTAAGGCACTTACCCATGGTATGGGAAAATGAGCTTCATAAGTTTCCTCTGCTTGATTTGAAGCAGGGTTTTGAACCCAAATTTCTCAAATCTCAGTACATGCCCTAGCCAACAGATTATGCTGCTCCAGAGAACTCCCAAATCAATTATTCACATTGATTGAGCCTTGGTCAGCGCTGGGGATTCAGCCAGAAACCTCTGGAGCTCAGAGTAGAAGTTCTCAACCTAACACTCGTAGTATCCGAAACCCGGGTGCAGATCAGGATAGGTAGTATAGGGATGGATTTTGCAAATACACACAAAAGTTCTGCAATTCTGCCTTTGCATGCCCCAAAACCCCATGCAACTCCTAGCCAAGTTTTGCTGCATGTTGTCAGATGTATACAAGCCTTAACTGCGTTCCTTCTCTCTCCTGCAACGGGATAGGAGATGGGACTGAGAGATATGCCTGCAATTTACATACATTATTACTGCATGTCCCTGATAGCATGTATAATAATGTGCTATGTATCAGCTCAACACAGGAAAGACTCACCCTGCTCTCGGGCTTGATCTCAACCTGTGTGACCCAGCTGGGTGCCTGTGCGTAGAAAACGAACAGAACTGCCCAGATATTTAAGGATAAACACAAGGATAAGCAGCACTTTCCTGGCCCAGAACCAAAGTGTGAAGCAACTTGCAGGATCAAGACCTAAAGGAGCTCAGACTCTAAGACACGAGACAAAGAGATTGCTCCAAAGTCTGCTAAAGTCAAGGGAAGACTTCCCTTGAGTTTGACCTGTCTTTGGAGTAGAAGCTGAAGATAAGGAGAGGGACATATGCATGTATCTGTGCATATTCATACATACACATCTGTATTATAGATGTATGTAACTATCTTCCTTCATAGGTACTTCTTTTCTCCAAAGAATCTTCAAAGTACCTGTTAACTGGACGTTTCTTGGAGATGTCTCTGGGAGCTGCTAACACCATTCCACCAGGGAAGTGGGGGCATTTCTGCATCTGCTCCTATGTTCACAAACCACAAGCTGGCCGTTCTCACACACCTTTCATGGCTCCCATTCACTCTATCTTGTGACCCTCTACTAAAATGCCTGCAGTGCACAGCTACGCTGTCGGGTGCCTCCCAGGTGAGGGACACATGGTATATGTTGTCCTGCTATGAGAGACGTATCGTGGCTAGGAAGCTTGGACCTTCCAAGAGTTGGAGCCCTCCACCCTCCTTGAGCCTAACGAGAAGGTTCACTCACTTCATCTCTTCCTCAGTCATACAATGCAATATGGCTATCAAGAGGTTCATGGTACGGCCCACACCCTCTGTGTTCTTCTTCCTCTCACAAATCACATCGGCAAAATGAGAAGGAAGGGGGAAGAAACAGAAGATGAATGGATAAAAAATTTAGAAAATAGAGCAAGGAATTATTCTGTCAACACTGAAACTCGTGGGCACTGACTTCTCTGTCCTCCTATCTGGATTTCTGATGTCCAGGCAGCATTGCACGCACACACATGTGCAAGCTTACTCACATACACATGTGCACACACACTGCAGTTTCTTCCTCTAAGAGGCAATTGGTCACACCTCTCCTCTTCTAAACTGCTCATTTTTGTGAGACTTGTGGGTGTCCAGTGTCTTTGAGAACCTCTGCCAAAGGAAGCTCATTGGTTCAAATGTCATTATGGGGACAAACAGACAGGCAGCAGGTTGCCCAAGGCTTGGTTCATGCAGAAACCAGTGGTAAGAGATGGAGTAAGAGAGTAAGAAACCGGTGGTAAGAGATGAAGGCTGGAACATCTCTCCTATGAGGCCAGGCTGAGAGAGTTGAGGTTGTTCAGCCTGGAGAAGAGAAGACTCTGGGGAGACCTCAATGCAGCCTTCCAGCATCTCAATGGGGCCTGCAAGAAAGCTGGGGAGGGACTTTTGACAAGGGCTTGTAGTGACAGGTAATGGTGAGGGTAATGGCTTTAAACTGGAGAAGTGGAGATTTAGATTAGACGTAAGGAAGAAGTTTTTCATTCTGAAGGTGGTGACACAGTGGAACAGGTTGCCCAGGGAAGCCCTGGATGTGTTCAAGACCAGGTTGGATGGGGCTTTGAGCAACCTGGTCCCTTTGCACAAGCTCTCCCCTTACAATCGCAGGTCTACTTTTTAAAAACGTTATAGGAGGGCCTGAATTTCGCAGAGAAAGGGACCAACACTGGCTGAAAATGACAGAAACTACACCTGAGGTGTCTCCATCTATTCTCTCCTACTATTAATAATGAAGTCTAACTCGGCATCGTAGTTCCTAAGGCTAAGTTCATGCCTCACTTAGCACCCAGACAGTTTTAATAGCAAAACCTACGCAGAGACCTGAAATTTAGGCAATTTAGAGGGATGGTCACATCACTGCTCTCACTCTTCCATTATACTGATGCCACCATATTTTTCTGGCATCAAAGAATATCCCAGGCATCTTTCCTGACATCTTTAAGATCAAGGAAATTTAAGATGAGCCAAACTCTTCCTCATTCATGGTAACAGAAACAGTCTGGGAATTTGAGGACTAGACAGCACAAGTGAGTGAATAAATTTGTACAGATCTTATCAGCAAGGCCAGCAGAACCATGAAAATCTCCAGCTAAGGGGAAGACAATATGAGTTGCTGGCTCTTGCTTCAGCGATTTTAGAATAGTGATTGGCCTTGAGGGTGGTCTCTGTCATCATTAATGGTTATAAAAATCACGCCAAATGGCTCTTTCTTTGATGAATGATGCTTCTGCAAAAGAACTTTCCCCGAATCAGCTTTTGTGTTGTAGGCTAGCACCACAGAAAAACAAAAAAGGATAGACTTCTGCAGAAATAAAAATTCCTTGCCCATGAGATCCCACAGCTGTGGGCAGGATGGCCATAAGGATTTGGGCATGATGGAGTTAAGAGCATTTGACTTAACCGTGTTCATCCAGCAGTCAGGCACCCATCTTGGTTCTCTTGATCACCAACACAGAGATATCAGCCACTACAGAGAGTCATTGCCTCCAAAGATTGACATCAAAGACAGGTCTGATGAGTCACAGTGAGGAAGTATCAACCTTCATTCATTGACTAGGAAAGGAGCTTAGATGACTACCTTAGATGAGATGTCCAGCACTGAGATGGACTATGATGAATCCTGCTCAGCACGGCTGCAGTGCGTAAGCATTATGTACATCTCTACAACAGAGTCAGCAAACCTAACCTCTTCACTCATGGTCTCCGTCATACTGACTCATGTGTGTCCAGCTGCCCTGGATGTTCTCCTCACCCCAGTGTTGGGTTTTTTTGAGACAATGAGTCAAAGGTAACTCCAGCACAGCTTTTCTTCCTGTACCTTAGGCTCTGCACAGTGATCCCATACTGGATGTTGAATTGGGGTGTGTGCAGCTTGCCTCCACCAGAGACTGTAGGAAGCTGTCATGTTTTCCAGCTTTCCAATTCTCATCTGTCCAGTTGGCCACCATTTAGGCTTGTGGAGGGCAGAGGAGGGATATGAGCAGAGGTCCTATGTCACAGAATCACAGACTCCTAGAATATTCTGGGTTGGAAGGGATCTTTAAAGGCCATCTAGTCCAACCCCCCTGCAATGAACAGGGACATCTTCAATCAGATCGGGTTGCTCAGAGCCCAACCCCACCTGGGATTGTTTCCAGGGATGGGGCTTCTACCACCACTCTGGGCAACCTGTGCCAGTATCTCAACACTCTCATTGTAAAAAACTTCTTGCTTCTATCTAGTCTAGCCCCCTGAGTTGTCTTTTCCCCTGGTTTATCAGAGTCTGCTGTTTATTAGGTAGTCAAGGTCTTGCATTTTGTCCTACCCTTCTTGTACCAGAGGTGGACAAAACTGGCATCTTCTATGCAAGAATCCAAACTAGGCCTTTATTGCCCTATTTCTGGAGCTTGCATGCAGGACAGAATTTCTCCATTTATTCTGCCTGAGAACTAGTGTCAGAGGCAAGATGAGCCACCACCACCATCACTGCTGCTGGCAGACCCCACCACTGTAACAGTATGCTGGGCCATACAGCCCTTGAATTAATTTCTGTACTTAAGTTTGGAGACTTTCTGGTAAAGAGGACAGTTTACTTGTAATTTTACAGGAGGTGTATTGACAACACACTGCCTTGTATTACATGTGAGCTTGAACCTTTCATTCACCAGGAGACTGAGACTACACATTGCGTCAGCTGGCCAGATGGACCCAATGCTCCTTTCTATCACAGACTTCCCATATGCCTGTGGGCAAGTTGCACCAAGAACTTCAGTGGCCACTGAATTAGCATTTCCCTGTCTGATTCCCAATCTTCTGCTAATGTGTCTTATCTACTCTCTTTCAACTCAGTTGTTTGCCCTATCTGTCTGGACCCTATACTCTTTCAGGCTAAAAGTTCTCACTGTTCCTTTAGTCTTCTGTCGTAAGTGACTCGTAGGTGTTGCAATCAACCCACTAATATCCATGACCTGTCCTGTTAGAAGGCGGCTGTGATCAAGCGAGCTCCTTCCTTATCCAGCTGATATTCTCCCTAGTAATGACTCAGTGCTAAGTACCTCTTATGTCCATTACTTCTTCACAATTCTGACTGAGGTGCATTTAATCCAGCCTGAAGCACATGAGGATGGATGAGATGATTTCTGGATCGAATTATTTAATGATGGTAGAAGCTGTTACACTTATGATTGCAAAACCACAGTGGGAAGCATCTCAACTAACCTCGGGTGCCTAATAGTTAGGCAGCTAAATCTGTGTTGCCCAACTTCTCTCTACGGCATGTGAGGCGAAACAAGCACTTCAGTAAAAGCAACAGAGCTAATCTGCTTTTCATCACGTTGAGAATGAGCTAAAGGTATTCATGGACCAGTCACTGCAAGCTGCTGACAAGGGGCAGCTCAATAAAATCAGCTAATTGATCAGGTTGCAGCAATGCTGTCAAGAAGTCTAAGGCAAAACCCAAGAATTATGTGGCTAAATAGCCTTGCACTTCACTTCTGCCCTATTCTCTTGTAGTTTTCTCTGAGCACTTCCACCAACAAATCCTCCCCAATAGTGACCAAACCACACCGCTGCTAATGCTGCAGCAAAACAGCTTTCAGGCCCTGGAAATCAGGCTGCCACCTTTTTTCTCTGTGGATTTACAGTATTTGTAAATGTGAGCAGATCCAGGCCTTGAAAAAAATCAACCCGCTTTGTTCAAGCCAGCCGGTGAATGGGTTAGGCTGGACTGAGCTTCCCAGTCCCCAGATCCCTCACTGCCAGGAAATAAAAGACTATATTAACACACACCTCCAAACCCCTTTAGTCTGTCTTCCTAGCATCTACACATGTTCAGAAGTGTTCTCAGAGCCTTCAGGATGGGTCTCTACCACCATTACAAAGCCAATCCACAAAGACAGACAGTACTCCTGTGGTATGAGGGATCAAATGAGGTACCCACCTCCCTGGTCTGGATTGGTAAGGCAAATGGTTCCACGACAAAAGCATCTGGACTGCTCTTCCCATGGCAGAATGTGCAAGAAACTGATACTTCATAAGAATTCCCTTCAAACACCTTTCTGAGTTATGGGATTTTTGCTCAACTCTTCTATAAGTACGTGGAATGCAACACCAGGACTTCGAGCAATGGGTTTTAAAAGGTAATTTGGTCACTAAAGATGTAAAGCAAGGCCCACCAGGATTTTCAACAGGGTCTTCCAATGGAAATATCCTCTTTTGGTATTCTATGTGTCTAGGTAGATCATAAAATGCCTAGATGCTCCTAGCCTTTGGGAGTGTATTCAAAGCAAAAAAATAGAAAGCAGCTGGAGTCATCAGTCTAAAAGGAGATATCTTTGTCTGACCTAGTCATCCAGGGTCCTCTTGCACATAATGATGAGAAAACTGGCACAGCTGGCATGTGATTCAGCTCATCTGAAAGTAAATATCTAACATACGTCAGATGAGCTGCATCTTTTTTATCAGCAATAACTCTAAGGCCAACTTGGTTAGAGGCAGCTAAAGCTGCTGGATGATTCTCCCTCCAGAAGGGGTAGGAACCATAGAATGCATTAAGTTAGAACGGACCTTCCAAGGTAATCTAGTCCAACCCCCCTGCCGTCAGCAAGGACGTCTCTAATCAAAACTGGATCTCTCAAAAAACAGCATTAGCCAGATTTTTATGCCTCTGAGGGAACTATGGGTCTCCCAATAAATTCTACAAATCTTATCTGACACCCAGTGGTGCTTCCTTAATCTTCACTGGGCTTTGGATGGGGTCCTACCTTCTCAGCAAGCTCTTAGACTGTCCTATGTCTTTCCAGCTACTGTAGGCTCATAAAAAAAATGGAAAGGCTCCCTTAAGTGTGTCCCTCAGCCTGCGAAGGATTTAGACTTGCTTTCTGTCATGCCACGCAACACTGTCTAGCAACAGGCTCTATTGTTGTTCTTCTGGGGGCAGAGGGGCAAACTGAATGCTAGGCTTGGCAACCGTTCAAGGAGTTTCACTCCTGCCTTCCCACCCCTTAGTAAATATCTCTATTAGGCAAGGTGCACCCTTTCGGAAGCAGAAGGAACTCCTGCTCTGCTCAGTGCTGTTTGGCTTCAGTTCACAGGCTTGGCGATAGCCGAGATGGGCTCTGCCTTTCCTCGCTGCTCTGCCTCACAACGTGAATTCTGCTGAATAGCTGCGACTTCCTCGGAAGTCGGAATGTGCGTAACCTCTGCTGTAGAACCGCATATTCCAACAGAGGCGCAGAGAAAACATGAGCCTGGAAAGTGAAATGAAGAGCTATAGACTGGGAAAAGAGGAAAGGGTTTGATTTCAGAGAACTGAAAGTGAAATGCAGTCAGAGGAAGGCTCTAAAACGCAGCTGCAACTCTTGCACCAATAACAGTGACCTCTGCCGAGATAACTCAAAATAGGGAAGCAAGAAAGCCATTTGATATCTTCTTTTAAAGTTGTGGAGCTAAAGTTCCATTACAAGCTTCAGCCAAAGACTTGTGGATGTGCTTGGAGGATGGTGGGAGACTCCGGATGCGTTTGAGGATAAGGAGCATGAGGAAGATGTGCTTGTGCTCCAGGGTGTGCTGGATTAGAGGCAGGATTAAATATGCTACAGAGAAAGCTGCAAAACACTCAAGCTGCCCAGGCTTTCAGCAGCCGTGTTGAGACATGACAAAATACAAGATGGTGTGAATTTGCTGAGGAAAGGGGTGACCTAGAGGTTTTTAGTACCAGCCTGGATGGCAGGCATGTTCCTGCAACAGTATACCGTGTCTGCACCCATTCCAACACCCCAATGAGCACTGTGTACTAAAGAGCTTATTAAAATACAGGAAAACGATGGAGAAAAGGTCTAACTGCTGATTTTAGCATCTTAAATGATGCCAGGCAATGGGAACTAGATCTCATATTTTCACAGCTAGGAAATAGGCAAATGAGCAAATCCTCAAAGAGAATTCCCTGTCTTGGGTATAACCTGACCCAACCTGGATGACAATGGTGGAGATACAAAGGCCTGTAGAGATAAGACAAGGGGTAATGGGTTCAAACTGGAAGAGGATAGATATAGATTGGAAACCAGAAGGAAATTCTTCCCTCTGAGGGTGGTGAGACACTGGCACAGGTTGCCCAGAGAAGTTGTGGATGCTCCATCTCTGGAGGTGTTCAAGGCCAGGCTGGATGGGGCCTTGAGCAACCTGGTCTAGTGGGAAGTGTCCCTGCCATGGCCAGGGGGGTTGGAACTAGATGGTCTTTGAGGTCCCTTCCTACCCAAACCATTCTATGATAGATATCTCTGAGCTGGTTGCCTCAACTCCTCCTTAAGTCACAGAGGTTTCAACCAGTCAAGCTCAGTCAAACAACTGGGACATGAATTGCACCATAACAAAGTGCCCACTTCTTCCCACCAATGAAAGGAGCCAAGAGCACCTGGCTTGAGTGGAGAGATTGAAACTGCAGACAAGTAATGGGTAAAATGAACTCCATCCCAAGGCTTTCCTCAGTTGCCTGCAGAGAGGAATCAAGTGCCACTGAGATGTTCTAGGGTTTTCTTGACTGGCTTCCATCTGCTGCTGAGAAAGGAGTGTGTCACCAGTGGATTGTATATAATCCCTACCAGGACTCTGAGGACAACCAGGATGCTACTGAGTATCTTAACTGGAAGTAGAACCTATATCTGATAGGAACCTAGACATCTTTTTTGGACTAGATATCCTTGCTGGAAGACGCACTTAAACTAACCACTAGATGCATAGTGACCAGGAGAGTTTCCATAATCTGTGGTAGACAGGAGGCCAGGCCAGAGATGTGAGAGTTTACCATAATCTGACCTTAAGGAACCCCTGAGGCACTCTCTGAGCCTTCTAGGAAAACCTGCTCCAACACACTTTGAGACTATAGAGTCCCACGGAAGAGGAGAAATGTCCACCCCAAACACCTTGGATGCCTTGTGAGGCCTGTAATGTGAGAAGGAAACCACATGCTATGACGTGACCTTGTTGATGAAGCCTGAGAGCGTGCCAAGATGCAATAAGAGAAAAGCTTTTCACATCACTAGAGTATGGAGGAATATCCATGCTGGGAAAGAGTAACTGCTAAGAATTATTACTATACCAGTATGAAGCATAACTGACACCAGAACAGCGACTGTGATGTGGAGACCAAAGGCAACTCTGGTGATGGCCCAGACTCTACAAATGCAAAGTGCTTTCTGGGTAGCAGCAACATCCAAACGGGAAGAGAACTGTGAATATGCAGGTGAGGAAGAAGGAAAAGAGACAAACAAGATCTTTGTGATGCGTAACACTCTCCTGTGGTTTACGGGCTGATTTTGAAGGCAGTGCCCTATGTTGGGAGTTCAGAACAGGGAGTTAATGTATCGGTTCTTCTTCTCTTTCCTTGTTTTTTGCAAGCACCAGTAGAATTTGGAGTGAACTGATGAATTTTTTACACGTTGTGCTAAGATGATAATAGGGCTTAGAGCAAACCTTGCCGCTTTTAAAGGGACAGGAGGGGTGAAAAGCATTATGAATGGCCCAGGCGAGATGGAAGCAGTTGGCATAAACAGTGTCAGGAGTGGCTCTTCTGGAAGATCAACCCTGGACCTGATCCAGCAAAGCCTTGGTGGATACAAGATGAAAGGGCTGCTGCCCTCACAGACTTCCCTGAGTATTCCTCTCCTTTCAGTATTAAGCCTCAATGAGGTGTTCTTCACCGGACTCTGGGCTTTCCTTTGGCTCTTGGTGGTGCCAGCAAAGCAGAGATGGGTTTGGTGAGACAAGGTGGAACAGCTTTTGCTGCAGCCTTGGGGCTGTGCCCCATCCAGCCTTAGCTGAGCATGTACGTAAGACACACATGCTCTGGCCAATACTTCTCCCGCTGTTCTTTCCCCTTCCTTTCCACTATACTCCAGTGTTTTTAACTGGTACCACCACCCCAGCACCTGACATGACTGGGCAGAAAACACCAAGCTCCACATCACAAGAAGACAGTGGTGGGTGCTTATTTTGAGCCTAGAAAGCCCTTCTTCTTTGCAGCAATGGTCTCCAGACTTTCTGTGTGCTCCACCTCCCCTCTTCCCAGCTGCACTCTGGCCCTGCACAGAAAGGTCTTTAGAAAGAAGACCTGCCTTCCCTTGGTGAACCAGACACCCCAAGTCCAAGTGTCATGGTGGTATACCTAGCCCTGCTGCCAGCTCATTGAAAGGTCCAGGCCAGGGCCTTTAAATTCTTCTACCGCTGCTTACCCATCTGCAAAATAGGACTAAAAAAATATCATTTCCCTTCCTGGGCATGTATCAGAGCTTAAGCCACATTAATAGGTGCTCAAAGGTTTCAGGTGAGAAGTCTTAGAGGTGTTCCAATGCTTGTAAAGGATCTACTTTGCCTCTGGGGCTACCTGGAAAGAGCTGGGGAGCAAAATGATTCATTTTTCCTTATCTGAGTTACAGAATCACAGAATTATTGAGGCTGGAATAGACCTCCAAGATCATCAAGTCCAGGAAAGGTTAGGAAAAGGCTTGCTTGTTGGAAGCAATACCTTTGTTCAATGCCTTGAATATCAAGTTGCTGGTTTTCAGGTTAATTTATCCAATAAAGTCCCCTTAAAATTTAAAGATAAAAGAAAAAAAAATCAATTGATACATAGGAAGACAACACAATTTAGTAAAACGAGTCTAAAATCTGAGTGGATGAGGACTCTTCTTGAGCACACACTGTGCTCTCTGGGAGAGTCCCAGCCCTCCTTGGGTTTCAAACAGGGGCTTCTTGCTAAGACCTTGCAAAATTTCCAGCTCCTTCTGCGAGAAAGGCTTCTTGTGATCTTGGTCCAGTCATTTAATCTCACCAGCACAGCTCCTCCATATCCGGACTTCGCCAGGAGCAACATAAAGACCATTCGAGGCTGTTTCTCTGGTCCCACCATGAAAAAATGGAGATGAGGAAACACTTCCCTTACCCTTTGTACACCCTACCCTCTGCATGGACTGTTTCTTACCACTTACATCTACTCAGCAAGATCCCCTTGACCCAGTTACCCTCTCTGCCCGTTGCTGCTTGGGTGCAAATCAGCCATTCTATGCCTCAAGCTGGTGGATGAGTTGGTACCCGAGAAGAGCCTAAACCATCACTCCATGATTATAAGCTCCTTGGCACAACAGGGCCCCGTAAGATGCTGTTGTGAGGTAAGATCCATGTACAAAGACAATTCCCAAGCCTTGGGGCAAGGGTGGGAGAGGGCAGCACGTACAGCTGAGATGTAGCCACCTCTGTAGAGGAGCTCCACAGCTCTTTAACATTGCTCCACAACCCTCTGTGGTAGTGGAGACATGGAGGATGAATGCCATCGCCTCGGAAATGTCAAAATTCTCAACTCTGGCTAACCAAGTAGATAAGTGGGTAGATGCAATTCATATTTCCAAGCTCTAGAGATTGTTTAGGAGCTCTGGTGCCAACGCACATGGTTGATGCTGTCCCTTGGGTGACCTTCCACAGCTCTGCCTCCCTCCTGGTTAACGAGGGTTGATCATCTCTCACTTAACACGGTTGCTCTCTGCCAAACCTAAGCTTTGCTTTCTCAAGTGTGGAGCCTGCCAAGCCTCAGCTTGGGTGTCCAGGATGTGCAACAAAAGGAGAATTGGGTTTCTCAAGAGCTCCAGAACCTGGCCTGCCTTTTACCCACCCCAGTGTAATCTGGGGGTTGTTCCACAGACCTCGAGGGGGACAGATCCCGGGAGAAACTTAAACCAAAGCACAAACTGGGACTTCCTCTGTGCGCTGCTTTTACTGAGGTGATGCCATCAAACTCTAACAGGGACATGTTCAGGTGTTGCACCTGCATATTGCTGGAGTAATGCCACCGGGTTACTTGTCTTTCTATTGGCAAGGCTCCCACCCACCCTGCTCCCATTCACTTACATTTCCTGAATCTCAAAAGATAGAGATGGAAAGATCTGTCAGATCACTTTCTCCAAGCCTCGTGAGCTGCAAAGTGGCTACTGCAGGACACCATGGGCTTTGGCCAGCTTCATCCTACGTGGATGATTCAACCGATAAAGCTTCTGACCAGTTTTGGGGAGTAAGCAATAAGAGGCCAAGAGCAAACACAGGTCAGAGCCAGGAAAATATTCCTACACACATCCTTCACGTCTGCTTCCCAAATACCAGCCTGGCATCGCCACAACACTCCATTCACTCTGCTACCAGGGGTTATGGCTCATCTTCTTGCCCAGCTCATCATGAGGCTGATCTCATCCCACCACACTTCAGAAGCAATACAGGCGCTACAGAGAGCAGCAGAGGAGGCAGGAGCTCCATCACAACCAACAGGACAGAGGAAGAGACACGCTGCGCAAAGCAATGCCACCACACGAGGTCCCAATCAACACCTATCTCCTCCCATGAGATGTTCTTCTCCAGCCCCTCTCCAGGCACACGCTTTAGCCCCCTGCATCCCCAGGAAGAATGACATTAGAGATGCCAGCTGGCAGGTTCCGCCCATGGAGAGGAGGTCTGCCTGTACCTCCAATTCAACCCAAAGATCCTCTCCCATCATCATCTCCTCTAGCACCAGCCTCCTGGGCTGCAGGAGGTTAAGACCTCCAGCGCTGAAGCTCTGTGTTGATTTTTATTGCTGTTTTTTACCTCCTGAACCAAACCCTCCTCCCTTCTGAATTGTTTCTGCACTCCGGCTGTCCTCAGACCAAATAAGGGCCTATTAAAAAATGGCTTTTTCCATTCCATCTGCAGTCAGAGGACGCAGTGCAAGGTAGCTGGAAAAAGTGTTAATTTTATTTTTCCTGTTGCCGTGACTCTGCACAGACCCCAGACCCTCACAGGAGGGGGGACAAAGTACCATCTAATCCTCGCCCCTCACGAACTCTGCTTCTGAATTTCCTATGTCTTTCTCCACTCACTCCCATCTCTCTCTTCTTTCTTTTTTTTTTTTTTTTCCAAAAACAAACCAAAAAAACCCCAGCACTAAGATACGACACAAAAAAATAAAACCAAAACAACCAACTCAAACCAAACCCTTGCTCTTAATCTGGTCCCCTGGGTGTGGAGGAGCCTGTCGCTACTCCCAGTAGCTCCTCAAGGCTGGAGAAGGTCCCGTAGGGTTCCGCGAGCCACAATAAATCCCACCAGCACATCCCTATAAAACTCGCCTCATCAAACCCCATGGGAACCGGTGCCCTCTTCCTTTGATTATTTTTTTAAATCATTATTTTCAAAGCTCATTTCATGAACCGGGCATTTGCTTAAGAAGTTCCCCCCTCCGCCGCTGCATCATCACCAAAAGGACATGGACGGAGCGTGGGAGCATCACTGCTCGGGGCAGGGGTGGGATCTCTTCCCTTTTGCTCCACCAAACTTTTTCCGATGGTACCACGTCTGTGGGGCCGTGCGGAGCCCCCCCATCCCCTGCACGTCCCGATTTTAATGCCGTGGTGGGAAGAGAGACTTAAACAGCTCAACCAAGTAAGGAGCTCTCTTCAGAGGCAGGCAGAGATTACAGTAAGAGACACATGCCCACTTGCTCCCCCCTGCCCCCCGACAAATCCAGCCTTGATGTTGCCCCTAATTTCTTTCCTCTGGGAGAATAATTAACCAAAACCTACAGGCGAGTGTCACTTCTCAGTCCCTGCTTGCCTTGGAGCTGGAAGCAGTGTGAGCATCGATGGCTTTTGGGTGCTTTAGTTTATGCTTTAATTAGAAACTATTATTGGGAGGGGGCACAATTTGGGGATGGTTAATGACAGACTTTCTGCTCTACGCAGCCAAGTGGCTTGTGAGATAATTTAGGGGAGGTTTTAAACAGAGATGGTAGAGAGGAGATGTTTGGTGCTTGCGTTAGTGAGTAAAAAAAATAAAAATAATAATAAAAAAAAATCCCTGGCCCTCTCTACAGTTCTTTCAAGAAGGAAAAATAACCAAAAAACGAAAAAAGAACAGCAGCAGCAAAGAATAAATTAAAAAAAGAAGAAGAAGAAGAACAACAAAAGAACAAAATAATTAAAATACAATAAGGAAGAACGATTGATTGGCTAAATCAGCTGGTTTGGAAGCAGGCTGTGCTTGGCTGGGAGAAAGAAAAAAATATTTTAAAAATGCCATGTTGGGATGTGTCCGGGGGACACCCTTGTGCTCTTCTCCAGGACTGCCCCCCAACTCCAGCCATGGGCTGGTAACTCGCTGGAGCACAAAAAAACGAGGGAAAAGGGTGGGAGGGGGGTGTGCGGGGGAATTTGGGCGGCCAAGGTAACAGCACCCAGCCCCTCCCTCGACTCCCCCACCCCAACCCAACCCTCTTCATCATTTCCATGGCCTAAGGGGGGGGTTTGCTGGGTGCAAGGGAAGAGCCCTAAAACCGCTGGTTGGCGCTGGGAGAAGGATGGAAAAGGGGTTAAAAAAAAAAAAAAACCCCAAAAACCCAACAACAAAAATCAACAACTAGAAAAAAAACCACCA
>JAVSBS010006547.1:14618-46944 GCA_033124195.1 Coracias cyanogaster | reverse complement strand
AGCACTGGAACGGGCTCCCCAGAGAGCTTGTGGAGTCTCCTTCTCTGGAGACTTTCAAGACCCGTCTGGATGCATTCTTGTGTAACCTGCCCTAGATTCTATGGTCCTGCTTGGCAGGGGGGTTGGTCTTGATGATCTCCAGAGGTCCCTTCCAACCCCTAACATTCTAACATTCTATGATTCTAACATTCTCCTCAGTTAGCAAGAGGTTGGTCTTCTATATTCAATTGCTTCCTGCTGTCAGGTAACACATAGGACCTAATCTTCTTTTCCAATCTATTTTATCTAGGAATATATGACAGTGGGGAATAGATTTAGTACGCTTACACTGAAAGTTTGTCCAAACTGACTTCAGAAGAAAGCTGTAAGTAGGCTCTACCAAAGCATGAAACATAGGAAAGCTCTTGTGCTTACTTGTTGTTCTCTATTTGCACCAAGGTTCACAGGGTCTGAATTTGCTAGGCTTGTAAAACAATGTGCTCCCTGGCTGCATACAGCAGCTCCCTCCTGCCTGCCTTCAGCTGAGGTCTTCTATTCACAAGACCTCTATCCAGTGTAAAGCTAATGGTGTAAGTCCCAGCCTTTATAGTTTCTAATACCTAGCTCTCTATCACCTTGGTGTGATTTAAATAAGTAAGTCTCCTGGATTCAGAAAACAAAATATTGACATTTTTGATGGCTTGGCTATTGCAAGACAGCTTTTAACACTGTGCAAACTCACTTCAGAAAAAGGGAGCAAATGTGATACAAGCAAGCTATAAATCTGACCTAGCAAAGGCACAGTGAGCAAAACCAAGTGGTTTGAAGGTTTGGCTTTTGCAAGGCAGGAAAAAATGCAAAGTGCTCTACTGCCCCAAGCCTTCATGGCCACCTGTGCACTGAAAATAATTGTTTTTTCACAAGTGTTAGGACAGAAACAGATCTCAAGGGGCCACACTGTAAGGAAGACTGTCAGGGCCCTGCATACACCAAAAGCCTCTGAATGCCCTGACCAGCTTCCACCTACTAACCTGCAAGCTGTACCTGAGCTCAAGCCATGACCTGAATTACAAGTGTGCTCTGTCTTGCTGACCTGACTTTGGACCTCTCTGATGACTATGGTCTCATCTGGTGATCACTGGGCTCTGGATGACAGCTCAGAGTGGCTGTTACTAGCCACCTCTAGTTGTCCTGTTTGGGGATTCTTGCTGGGGATGCTGCCTGTGCTGGAGGAGAAGGGTGGGTGGAGACCCTATGTATAGTGGGTGAGGGGCAACTCCAGCCTACTGGGGTCCTCATGGCTTTGATGGACTCTACAGCAGCTTCATACACTATAGTTAGTTTTCAATGCATAGAGAATGTGTAAGCGAGAGCAGAATGAAGTCTGATAAAGGGTAATAAAAAGTTGTGGCTATTTGTTAGACTTTCCTGTCTTAATGTCATAGAATCACAGAATATATTGGGTTGGAAGGGACCTTGAGAGGTCATCTAGTCCAACCCCCCCACAATAAGCAGGGATATCTCTAACTCGGTCAGGTTGCTCAGAGCCCCATCAAGCCTAACCTTGAATGACTCCAGGGATGGGGCCTCCATCACCACTCTGGGCAACCCATTCCAGTGATCAACCACCCTCATATTAAAGAACTTTTTCCTAATGTCCAATCTAAACCTACCCTCTTCTAGCTTAAAACCATTACCCCCTGTCCTGTCGCTACAAACCCTCGAGAACAGATCTTCCCCTACCTTCTTTTCAGCCCTTTTCAGGTATTGGAAGGTCGCTATAAGGTCCCGCCCGGAGTCTTCTCTTCTCCAGGCTGAACAATCCAACTCTCTCAGCTGGTCTTCACAGGAGGGGTGCTCCAGCTCCCTGATCATTTCTGTGGCCCTTCTCTGGACATGCTCCAACAGGTCCACATCCTTCTTGTACTGGGGGCTCCAGAGCTGGATACAGTGCTCCAAGTGAGGTCTCACCACAGCAGAGCAGAGGGACAGAACCACCTCTCTCGATCTGTTGACCACACTTCTTTTGATGCAGCCCAGGATGCAATTGGCCTTCTGGGCTGCAATTGTGCATTGGTGGCTCATGTTCAGCTTTTTATCCACCAGTGCCCCCAAGTCCCTTTCGACAGGAAAATGCCGGTTGAATTCATCAATTTTCTCTCAAACCATCTGTGTTTGTATTTGTTACAAAATCAGATCAACATAGGCAATGCATGCTTATTTCCACACCACAGTTTACACTATGCCATGCTCACTACCATTTTAAAAGAATTTCAACATTGCGTTTTCTGTTCCCCTTTTTAGAAACCTTGCTTTTAGACAATCAACACAGAGAAAGAAAACTTATTTTTACAAAAGACATACATCTTAAGTATATTCATTTGAAACTGTACTGTAATTACATGCCACTAGTTCTTAGTCTTCCTCCCATTTTAGAGACCTAATTGCTAAAGTGGGTGCTACACTCTTACATTTTTAATTAGTCAACTGATTATGAGTAGAATTTCTTTTCTACTATGAATCTGCATCTTTAAAATACTCTTTCATGCAGAGTAAGTCCAGGACCTCATTAATATCCTAATTAACAGTTCAGACAAACTCAGGAACAAAGCTGCCATATTTGCAATCAAATCTACCCTCTGATAAAACTGAAGTTTTGTAAGGAAAGCTCAAGACTTTTGAGTATAATGTACATCTCCATTAGGGACTGCAGCTGAAGAGAAAAAAGGATCTAGGTACTGAAAGCTGCAAGGTGCCCAATTATGGGTTTTAGAGTCTAACTCAGCTATCTTGGGGACTTTTTCCCCAAAATTTACAGGTAGTAAAATTCCCAATAAAATGTATTCAACTACTGAAAATCGGATTAATTTTTAATTATTAACATGGGCACTATTTATGTTTTGAAATAATAAACTGTTTTTTCCATTAAGAAATTTAGTTTTGAAGTCCACTCTTAGTTTCTGATAATGGAAAATCATATGCTTAACCTTCAAGTCAAAATTAATGGGGTTAGTCTTGTGTGCCATTTTGCAAGCCTGTGAAAGTATAGGATTAAACAATTACGAAACTATTGCTGTTTCACACGTAGCAGTAAGATAGAAGGTCAGATATTATCAGAGGTGTGACTTAACAGAAGTATTCAGAACACTGCTTATTATGAAACTTAGTCTAAAGCAATATTAATCTTTTCAGGGTTTCTTTTTCTTTCTTAATAAATCTTCAACTTGATTCAAGTAAGTGCACTGAAAACAGAAAATGCCAATAACTTTAAAAAAAAAAAATCAATGATCAGATTGCCTTGTCTCAGTTGGAAAAGAAAGAACAGAACTACCAGAAAAGTGAAATTCTCTCCAGGTAGAAACGTGCATCTGCCTGCACAGCAAGACGTTCACTCATGAAAGAGAATCCACTTCTCTTCACCTAGCCTGGTAGAAGGTATTTTGCCTATAAAATGCATTGCAAGACACACGATAACTTGATCCACCACTTTCATACAACAACATAACCATTTACCAACACATAGTTCTACTAATATGGTGGGTCTTGTGCTTTTTTGTGGTAAGACTTGTTCGTCAAACAAGGACACAAAAATGCTTTATAAACAGTAAGCATATACATCTTCATGCGTGCCTCTGCAAGCTTGCCCATGCTGGGAAAACAACGGCCACGGCACCACAGTTACCATCCTAGTGAAGCTGTGCAATGATAGCAATATTACTGAGCACCACCAGATTTGCCCAGAGCTCCGTGTTTTCTACCATTTCATGCAAGTTGATAAACACAGCTGAACTTTACCTATACAGACAGGTTAGCTGATGGCACTTGCTGTAATACAGACACTAATTTGCCACGGCCTCGTAATTACCTTAAGATAAAACATGGCTGCTCTTTCATAGCATCCAGAAAATAGCTAATTAAGTGGAAAATTCTGCACTCAAAATGGAAAAGGGGAATTTATTACTAATCACAGAGCTAATGCAAACAATGCTCAACAAAAGAGTGGCACATACACTCCTTTATCCTACCATATGTACTCATATTATGAAACATGGTCCAGAACAACAGATAGAGGAAAGAAAGCATACAGAGAGACAATCAGTCAAGTAAACAACTTGGGAATGATTGCTGGAAGAAACAGGTTCACAAAAGTAGAGAGAGGGAGGGAGGACTTGGCAGCAGAGACTGGGAGACTGTTCCAGGAATAGGAGGCAGCATGAAACAAAATGCAAAGCTGAGAGTAGGAGGAAGAGATAAAGGGAGGAGTGCACAGGGAGTCAGAGGGGAGCAGGAGAAAATGACAGCTCACATTGCTTAAGGAGGCAGAAACATCGCGCCTAAAGACAGAATTTGGCTGAGACATTAGGTCTAGCTTGCCTACTTTTAAAAAACATAGGTTCTTTAATAACCAAAAGAAGCAAGGTCTAAAAGGCTTAACAGCTCATCTTCAAAGATGAGTTCCAGCAGCAACACAGTATCACGCTTATAGGTTATGTATTTAATGCTGACAGAGGAAGGCTCATACAGTCTGCAAGCCTAAAATTCACCATGTCTTGCAATATTCTGGACACAGCACAGCATTATTTAATCTACATTTTGACTAAAGCCACTGCTGGTTTGGTTGTAAAAATCAAATACACCTGCAGCACTAACAGCATTCATCCCTTCCCTTTGTCCAGAGAGAAGCATTCAGGAACAAAAGGGGGCAAGGACTGCATTAGGCAGAAAAATTACCTCAACTACACTCTTAATGTAGTGCTTTCTGCCACTGTAAACCACCTACCATAAAGATAAAAGCAGCATTAGCTACTTGACAGTGCAGGTTACCTACAGGAAACAATACCCACAGCAAAACATCATATATGCTGAAATTTCATCATTAATGTTGAAATCTCAAGTACAAATGTGCTAATTGGTCTCAGTGAGGTAACAGATACTTCATGTAGTTTTCAGATCACTTAACACTAAAATCTTGTGCACAGATGTGATGGGAAACAATTCACACTCGACTTTGCAGCAACACTATAGCTAAATAATTAATGCTTTTAAGTAGCCCCAGATTAGATTAACACTATACTTCCAGCCAAGATTTTTTTTCTTCTTTTTCTAATCAACGTTGTTGCAAACCAAATTTTCTTAGCTTCTTCACTGTAGCCAAAACACAAGAATGAAATAATTTTTGGCTAGACAGCAACTGGGAAGAGCTGTAATTATGTTACTAAGAAATACACTGTGATAAACATATTTTAAAATTTTAGACATTAATTTTAAAGTTAAATACACAAATTAATTTTAACTCTAATTATTTGGTCTACTTAACTCTCATATAATTAATTTGGAAGCTGGAATATAAAGATTACAGCTTTTTGAAAGACATGCTCTGTTTTCTTACACAGCAAAGAGACGAAGCCTTTTCTTGAATTGTAAAATTCAGTCTTCATTAGGAATCTGGGGTAGTGTTTCTGCAATAATGTGAAATGCTTTGACTTTATCCTCACTCTCCCATGAAGTGCTAAGTGGCTTGCAGAACATCTATGATTACAAGTGTTAATGAAAAGAGCATTCAAAAGACCTGCTGACATCTTGGTACCAGTAGCAAGAATCCTGCCCCAGTGCTTTTATACTTATTTTTGCCCATATTCCCCTTTGCCTGCCTATATTTTCCCAACCAATGTATTTGACATGACCAGGCAGCATCAGCAGGCAGCTGTCTGCCGCTGGATGAACCCAGCCTGCTCCGTGCTCGCCAGGCACTGGCTTTGCTGCCTGACTCCCCTCTCCGCTGAGGGGGAGCACAGGCAAATGTGCAAATTCACCAGTATCCCACCACCTCGGCCAGGAGAACAGACCTGTGCATCTTTTTCCTCCTCAGCCACAGCTTGACAAATGCTTTGGTCATTCCCGCTCCAGGAAACCCACAAGGCAGCTCTCTGTTTCAACTCCTAGTGTCCTGTTCAGTGGGGCACTCCCTTGGCAGCAGCGCCAAGAGGTAACTGCTGTTATCGGGCATGTATAGGGGTTATCAAGCCACATACTACCTTCATTCAGCTCCTCCAGAGGTATGACTGAGTGACTATTTTCTAACTCATTCCGGCACATGTATGCTGAGGACTCAATTTTGTCCTCTCATCCAGACACCCATTTTCCAGAGCATTAAGAGAGAATGACTCCACAGCTGAGCCACAAGCAAGGGCTCCATGTTCAGTAGATGAACATGGGATGAAATTTCAGTGTCTTTTTTTGGCTTCCTTCTCTCCTTGCAGAGTTACAGAAGGGGCAGAAGGAAGAGCAGCATTATCACAGGAGATGAGACAGGATAGGATATAAAAATCTTCAAATTCCCCTTTATGCACTGGTCCAAAAGCATCAGAAATAGGTTCAAAGATCATCTTTAAAACAGAGAGAGCTCTTCATGCACCCTCTGGGAGGGAGCTAGTGATCATCCTAAAAGCCAGGGAATTTGAAAGTAAGACAGAGTTCAGTCCTTTATTCCACTTTTAACTTGATGTGGTTACACATTTCCTGAACCTCATCTGTAAAATAAGAATCACATTGCATAAAGATGCTGAGAACCAGTGCATCAAAAGCACTTTGCAAACGTACCAGAATGAATTGGTATCCTGATGATACCTGGGTAAAACACAAACTTCAGAACAGCTCTAAGGGTAGGACTACCATCACTTGTTACTGCAAACACTCCAGAAAACTAGAGTTGAGACAAACAGAGGTGAAAAATCCTTTGGCAGATGTCAATTAGCAGAAGGATCATAATATCACCTGGTTTGCTGACATCACAGAGGTTGTTCCATGGAAGGGGTGAAAATTACCTTCGCCTCCACTACATTTGCCAGGCTCTAATACATCTCTCTTCACTGCTGCTATTTGTATCAAACCAGCGAACCACATGCATTCAGCAAGGACCACCTCAGAGGTTAAACTACTGGCAATGGCATTTAATTTATTGGGAAGGGAGAAGACAGTGAATTTATTTTGGGTCAAATTACTTATATGAAGTATCACCTTGGACTTTGCAAATGCTAGGAATACAAATAAGAGGAGATATTTAAGTCCTCTATTCCTTCATGATCCTAAACAGACTAATGTCAATCAGTCGATTGAATGTACGCAGGCTGAACCAACACCATGAATCCTACCCCTAACTACCCTAACCACCTCAGAAAAGACACCTTAACTTCTATACCTTCCTCCTCATAGAAATCCAAACCAGAACAACTGTACGTGTATCAGTGGGAGACACTGGATGCCTGTGTAATGTGCTCTCTCACATTCCCCACACCCCCCACCCCAGGAAAAACATTTGGCCTTTACACAAATATATTCTACACTTGAATTCTCTGTATGAGCATGATTACTTACTCTGAAATGAAGCACAATATGGAGTGGCCACAAAGCACCACAGAAAGGCTGAAAAGCTACAACATGCTAAAACAAAGAGCTTAACTTCTCTTTGGTCTTTTTTGGTTCCAAAAAGGAGAATCTCTGCATAACCTCAGCTCATATACAGGGGTATGAAAAAGCAAGGTTATGCTTCCCCTTTGCTGTACAATACCTATCTCTGCAACCTTTTGTTCTGAAGAGGGCATCACACTGGATTAAAAAGCAGCTTCTGAAATGGCAAGCAATAAAAACAAACCCCTTTGAGGAATATTTTGCATTAAAGATGGCTTCAAATTGCAACGAAAGATTCGAGCACCAGCCATATCCTGAGAACAATGCGTGCTCTCTCTCCACCAGCCCTTGTGCCTGGCTTGCTGGCTCTATAGTGAGTTTGCTATTGCCCTAAGGGAGTATTAGGTAATGAAGAGCTTTCCTTTCGCTTCATGCCTGGGCTCATCCTAATGTGTGTAAGCAGGATTAGTTTGCAGACTTTACTTCTCAACCTCTTCCCCCTCCTATTTTCCAGCAACATTTTTTATAAATGAGCACTATGAATTGCCTCTCTTGAAACAGGCTTACTGAATCCATCACCTTCTTTAGAGTGTTTCAGAGACTAAAATGAGGTTCCCAGCTTTCAAACACACCTGAGTGCTTTTACTGCGCTAGGTGACTCCATCACAAGGCATCAGAAAACAGGCACCCCACAGAGTCACAACTACTCAAGTACCAGCTCCCACCCAGCTCTGCACTACAGGTGGCACTTCATCCTGCTAGAAGAAAACTTCAGCAGAGTCCAGGTGTGTTGAATGAGGTATGGCAATGGAGATGCAACTATACATGCTGAAGCGGTAACACCAGGCTGAACAGGAGGTCGTGCAACTGGACCTTAATTGTGGTTTCAGGCAGATGGCCACATCCACTCACCAAATGCCTTTGACCTCCTATAACATTTTACTTAGCGCATAAAATGGTTGTTTCACAATGAAGGACAGCAGTGAGGTTAACAACTTTTCATTTCATCTAAGGTGAACAGAATTGGTAGATCATTTCTGGATGGTTTAAAACAATGGAGGATGTTTTAACTGAAAGATCATTTGTATATTTAGTGATTTCTTTCAAATTGTAAAAGCAGAAAAACCACATAGAAGGTTGTCTGACAGTTCCAGCAGTGAGGTAAGACCCAAGATTCCTGGAGTTAGGATCAAGTCAACCTTTGACAGGTTATTGCAGCTCTGTGTTGGTGAAACACACCTGTCGACATAGATCTTTTCACTATCTCTTTGCGACTCTTGAATTCAATGGCCTATAGAAAGGCCAGATCCTAATATAATATGGAAAAAAATTCACTGCAATTTTAGCTAACCTGAAACGTACAACATGACTAAAGCAGAGACCACCACCCTTCTCCATCCTTTACGAGCTGAAGCTGGGGAGTTAAGAGGGAGGGCAGAGAATGCAATCGAAAATTGTCTCCTCTTCCACATATCCACATTGTAGAGAGATGGTTTTAGACAGCAGAAGCTACACAGTTACTCACAAAGCAACCTAACCATCTGACTACATTCATTACTGTAAGAGGAAAAAATCAAAGACCTTTAAGAGAAGAGACCCTACGAGAAGTTTCTAGTCTGTGCTCCAGGCCAAGCTCTAGCTTCTATATCTGACGTGTTTGGCTGCATTGCAGAAGCATCTGTACTATCAGCATGAACTTGACTGGTTAATTAAAGAACATTTTAAAAAGCCAAAATTCTGTTTCATGTGCCTTGACCAGGAGAATGGCAGCTACATCTCAGCTCAAGGATCAAGAAATTTCTTAATGACCAGAAAATCCTAAGTGTTCCAAGTTAATCTTCTTTCCCAAGGGACTAAAAAAAGGGAAATCAAATTGTTAACCAAAGGGTCTTCTTTTACTAGTTTGTGGTGAAAGGATAAAGAATATGTGTAAAAAAATCGCCCTTCTAAGCTTTCAAGTTGCTAAATATTAACTTTGCATAACTAGTTTTGCTCTTGAGATGCAAATGAGAATTTAGATTCCTGTGTGACAAACCACTAGAAAATGTGGTTGCATTAAATGCGGTTGCATTAGTCCTCAGGGAGGACACAAGACAACATCTGATTTTTAAAATGTTCTATCTGTAACGGCTCTACAATGATTTCATCAGTTACCAATATTGCTGACATCTTTTCACCTTCCAGTCAGGTACCTAAACATAAAGTGACTACGAAGGGTCAAGGTAGTACCTATTTACAGTGCAGCATGAGCAGTAGCCTAGGCAAAGGTGGTCAGCTATAATCACCTTCCTTGTACTAAAGTGCATTTGTGAACCACCAGTTCTTCACACGTCAGATTTCATCCTCTTGCAGCATGTTTCAGAACCTGAATTTAATGTAGCAGCAAGGTCAGATGCAGAGACATTATATAAGGAAGGGAAAGGAAGAGCAGTGGGAGGAGGAGAAGGAACTAACAAAGAGCTTAATGAGCAAGGAACATAGCAGGTGTATCAGTGTGGGATACAAGCCCTGCCAACTCCACTTGGTGACTGCCTAATAGTCACTTAAGAGCAGCTCCTCCATCCTCCTCTCAGAGCCCTGTCCTCGGAGATGATGACTGGTTAACAAGCAGTCAAATAACAAAGCATGAAAGAAATCAGTGTTTTCCTTTAACAACTTAGGTAACGATTACATAAAGAATAGCAAAGATAAGCACAAAGATTCAAATTCCTACCTTTAAAAGCACAATCCTCAAGTGAAGTTACTCTCTCAAAAGGTGTCTGACAGCAACCCAAGGAAAGACATGGAGCCAAAGGGAAAACATGAAAGCCTGAGAGCTGCTCTTCGTAAAAAATCATACATAAAGTGAGCTGGCCTTTCTGGATAAGGGCAGCTGGGATGTACAGTTGGTAGATGGCTGAACCATTACTAGCAGTAGCGGCTGCCTTCCCTTTACTCAGTGTTGCCAAAATCTGAGAGATCGATTTGTGAACCTGAGGATGCTAGAATTTTAAGCGCAAATGGAAAAATGTAAATAAATGCATACTAAAAAAGAACACATCACTGCTGAGCATAAGCACCATTAACCAGTAGCTGCTATATCATACTGTAGCTACAGGTGGGTGGTGGGCAAAGCACAGTCCCACATAAACAGTCCAAAAGCACAGCCCTCTTCTCCCCAGAAACTACCTTGCCTTGTAGCTCCTCTCTGAAAAGCTTCCATGTCACTGCCTGAAATCCCAGGAACAGTAAGAGGAAAGTAAGGAAGACGGTGTGCAGAGGAAGGCAGAGAAGCATGGTCCAGTACTCAGATTACCATGGCACACAGCAGATTAGAGATGCTCCTTCAGGGTAGGGATACAGCTCCATTCCTTCCTCTTCTTACACACTGTGCATCTAGTCGCGGCAGGGCGTTGAACTCCATTTGAACGGCAGACAATGGGATCTGGCAGCAGTTCAAAGGCGTTTCTAGCGAAATGACTGAACAAGCTCAATGCCGCGCAGGCAGAGGGGGGTGCAGAGCACCCCACTTTCTTCCCCTTCACTTCCCAGGCTGTAGGGTCAGGTGCTGCACCACTGGCAGCCAGTTCTCCTTTTGTTCCAGTGGCAAGAAGATCAAGGAGGAAAGCAAAAAGGTACCGCCACGGAGAACAGCAGCACCTAAACCCACATCAGGAAGGTAGAGGGAGGCGGGGGAGTGGCGGGGAAGAGGAGGGAGAGGGAGAGACGGAGAAGAGAAAGGCAGGCAGAGGGAGGGCAAGCGGGCAGGCAAGGGGGGATAGGGGAGGAAGGGAGCCCACAAACAGCAGTGCCTGGCACCCTGACAGCTTGCTGCTGGAATTCGTCTTCCGAAGCTGTCACAGCTTTATAGATGCCTCCAGACTGACAAGCTGACAAGATGAGGGAAACCACACTCAGCAAATGTATTCAGCAGCAGTAAATTGCTTCTCTGGCCCTAATGTGGCTTGCAGTTTCACTCAGTGAGCTGATCTCATTATAAGGGAGGGGGGAGCAAACCAGCCCAACAGCACACCAGCTAAGTATACTCGACACTATTACTGGAATCGGGAGACTGGAATAAATCTGCAGAGGGACACAGAAAAATCACCTTCTTGTGCACTACTAATAAAAAATTAACATGTTAAAAGAACAAATCCATAAATCTGAGACTATGTTCTGTCCCTGTCTAAGTGTGTTTGGTTGCAGTGGTGGTGAGCAAGCTAAATCCTCTATATCCCTGAAAGACTAGCACAAGAGGGGCTCTCTAAAACATGATAGAAAACAGTGCCCTAGAGGAGCGGCGAGGCAGGCAGGAAAACAGGTGCTTCTCACCACAGCAGCACACACTGCTCTTTGTAGATGCAATGCCATAGGTAGGCTCAAAGTTGTATCTTTTCCCAGTCAGGGTTTGGGAGAAGAGGGTTTTCAGACAGGATGACACACTAGCACACATCTCCAGAGGAGTTATTTTAACAGGAGCTGACAGCGCACAGCAAACGCTTCTGTAATAAGGCACTGAAAACTTAATGCGATGGAATGTTACAGGGTATTAGAGAGCCCTCTGGAAGAGGCCTGAATCTCAGTGAGTCAGGTGCTAGCTCTGTTACAAAGTAAACAAAGCACCTCCTTAAAATTTTATCCTGCCAATAACAAGCTAAAAACTAAAATCAGAAACAAGGGTCAGTTATAAGGCTCTTGGAGCTTCCTACTACAACTTAATCTGCTTTTGCAGAATGTCTAGCTTCTCACAGTTAAATTGACCAGCTGCAGTAAGGTTTGAATCAAAGATATTTTCTACCGTCTCATTGCTCTGACAGGACAGAAACAAGCCCTGGAAGCTAAGGCAGAAAAACTTTTATGTTTTTTATTATGAATAGATTATTTTCCTTTTGAATTAACAATAAATGTAATTGAGAATGGGCATACTATTATGTATTCTTTCTGTCCTGTAATGGCACAATGATTTGCTCAGTGCTGTTTAATCCTAGAAGACACACTACAAAAACATAGTAAATTATGTATTCATTTATTTAACATGAAAACTGAAAAAAAAACCCACTGAAGTCTTTCACAGAAAGAAAAGCACACAGGCATTAAGATATTTATTGCTAAACAGTGAATAAAGGACAAGGTGCTGAGGGATAAGGATTACACACATGAAACTAGTGCTGCAGTCCTAATCAATCAGCAAAAGTAAAATGGATGTTGAGTACCTTTGAAGACGGTGGTTTCCACATCTAACAGAGGAGACAACTCTATTCTGCCTCGTTTAAAAAAAAAAAAAAAAATCTTCTCTCATACCTGTCATGCTACAATGCAGCACTACAAATTTGCTGGTCTCTTTGTGAACCATAGACAGATGATGCTGACAAAAATTCTCATTTATACATAACCTAAAACCATTCAAATTTTTAGCTTCCATTTCCCGTCTATACCAGTAAACAAACTCTTTCCATTCAAGCTGTGGTATGCAAAAAGCAGATGTTGGAAATCTCTTGATACTCCCCTAATCACAAAGATGACAGAAAATCCTAACTCCACAGAACAAAGAACAGATTTTCAGAATAACCAAGATTTTAATAATGATTTTTTACCATATACCTAATACATTTTTTGCCAGTCTCCAGCATCCTACAGAGATTCATGTTTAGTGGACACTCACTTGTAGTCTTTCCAAATGTATTCACTTAAGAAATGTTAGAGAGAAGAATTACTGCAGCTCCAAGTATACAAAGACAACTTTTGCTCACTGCCTAAAGTCACAAACTCAGTGTCTCTCTCAAAGGCTAGATTTCCTCTCCTCCACCCTCCCTACCCAAACCTCCTGCATTTTCCCACTGCCCACCAACTCCCAGAACTATTCCATACTGTCCCCCAGGTCAATGGCAAGCAGAGAAAAATGTAGCTCAATTGCTGTTAAGCATCACTTAGAGGCAAATACATCAACTATGTCCTCAAGCTAGCAGGTAGTTACAAGTGAGATTTCAGTTGATATTTTCCTAAACAGTCAGTCCTAACTACCCTGGCATGACACAAACTGTAGCTCTGCTCAGTATCACTTTGTGGTGACTGTCTCCAAAGAGCCCTGGAAATAAATGGGGAAATGCTGAGTGTTGCTACCTATTAAGAGAGAGCTGCTACTGCTGCACAATGTATGTACAGCCTCCCCTTCCCAGATGGTTTCCCCAGTCACGAAGACTGGGATAACCACACATGTCTCTCTATAATATTCTCTGTGCAGGGTATGATATACAATAAGGTCTTTCTGACATGATTATATGATCTTTGTATTCACTGCTCAATCATCGTAGTGAGAGCAGATGCACAGCTGCAGAACTATACAACACTAGGGCAGAGAAAACCTCCACCAGGATCAGCAGACTATTTCTGAGAAGTTCAAGGAAAGGTTACCAAGAAAATCAGGCCCATCATCAGTAGCTTTGATTCACTCTAAAGGTGTCAGTATTTTTATTAGACAATTTTTGTAGATCTGTGAATTAAAATAGATTTTTAAAGTAACTCTTGTTAGGGTAATGCCCAGGAAAATGAAAGCAAACTCAAAATGTCTAGTCATGATTCAGATCACTTCTGTCACTTCTGGCTAAAATCATGTTCCCACTGCAGCATTTCTGGACCAGCCAGCATCTTTCCTCTGGAAAACCCATCTGAAAAACAGAACCAAGTATTTTGAGAAACAGACAGGGCCTAAATGGTTGTTGAGCTACCAAGACATAGCAGGGCATGTGTTTGTTTAGTTCACATTCTTTGAAAAATTTTCTTGATCATGCATTATTTGATAAGCCACCATGGCATGATAGCATTGATAGTGCTATTCCTAAACAATTCTTAACCTCCAGACAGAAACACATAACAAATCTAGTGCAGTTTACAGTAATGTGCCAAACAAGAATTTCTCACCCAGTTCTTCAGTCTTACACACACACTAGTCTCCTCTGTGCACAGACCTTGTCCCTCAGGGCTCTGTCCACTGGTTCACTGATTGACTTTACTACATTCTACAGGTAGAGACAACACACAGGAGATGCTGTAGCCAGACCCATAAACCTTGAAACTCTCACTGAAGCCAGTGAAGATCAAACATGTTTCTGTGTAAATTTCACTGGAAAAATACTAGCAAAGATAGATCACTATTTGGGTACTTTAACTTGCACCAAGTACCTGAAAAAAAATTAGATTTCTTTCAAGTTTCTGCATCCTTCCTCACCCAAATATCGATAAGGATCGAGATTACCTTAGTTCTTCTCAAAACAATACCTGGACACATAGTAGATTTTCTGGGGATCGCTGAGGGAGAAGGGAAAACTCCTCATTCTCTTTAGCAGTCACAGAAGAGACAAGAGAAGATTTAAGAATGCATTTAACCCAGCCAGTAGCTGTTTATTAACAGAATAACAGAATTCTTGCCTTTGAATTTCCCCTTTACCTGATGTTAACAGAGATCCACTCCATAGCATAAGGAAGACCACAATTAAATCCAACAATATCTTACTGGCATAACAAGCCATGTAAACACTACCAGAATTGAGGCAGAGGAGGTGAGAAAGTAGATAACCTTGCAGACTTAGGTAGGTACAATCTGTTCAGCTCCAATAAACTCATTTTATTTGCACAGTTTTTGGTAGATTTCTATCTGGCTTGAATGTTTACGTTGTTAATGATTATGTTGTTACTGGTGAAACCTATCCTATCTGAAATTCAATCAAAGACAGCTATGGCATATTATTTTTTTTTTTTGGCCTGCCACTGAAATAGAATACAAGAGGTTCCTGAGAAGGTCTAGATGTAGCTGAGGTTGGGACTTGGGGGAGAACCAACAAACACAAAAAAAATCCAAACAAAAAACAGTAAAAGGTTTGTATTCCTAAAAACACACCTCTGTCTTACATCAGGAGACAAGTGAGATAACAAGAATTTCTGGGGCCAGAATAAGCACATGAGGGAAAACCCTCTTCTTCCTCTCCAGTGAAACAAAAGGGCTTTGTTATAGGTACCAGGTTACATCATTAAAACTCGTGAGAGATGACAGCATACAGAGTAAGTAACTTTTCATCTGTCCCACTAAGGAGCAAGAGGTATCAGGACCCTGAGGGGCACCATCAGCACAGACAGGCTCCTGTGGGGACCCCCACACACTTCTGCCTAAGGTCCTTTTAAGCTCACATCTGGGCCTTTGCTGTTAGCCTGAACTTTGCTGTAGGTGTGTACCTGGCTGCAGCCCTGTGTCTGGTCCCATCTCCTGGACTGACTGACTTAGCTTGTCTCCTGGAAAGACCCTTTGTATATATACTGTAGCTTGCACCCAGTCCTGTCTTTGGCCCCATGTTCTGAGCAGACTTCGGTCCCACGCTGTAGCTTTGTCTCCAGCCCTGTCTTTAAACTCCTGGATGGAGGCTCATCACTCCATATTGTCTGGAACTGTCAACAGACCCTGTTACTAGCACTTACTTCTGCTTCACATGCTCAGACTTTGTGGGACTGTGCCCCATCGGTGAGGGCACTGCCTGCACTGGGGTCACCTTTGCCTCAGCTCCCAGCCATTGCTGTGCCCTGCCAAGGGACTGGTGCATAGTGGTTGCAGGAACAGATTTAAAAATAAATGGAAACAATATTAATCTCTTGTAACTGTTGACTGAACAGGTCCTTTCTGGGAAGCCCTCCAAGCTGTCCATAATCACAACCCAAGTTGATTTCCACAGCCTTTAAGCATGGCCTTAGAGCAGATCTTGTCAGTTTGGTGAGGGCCTTGGATCAACAGCTTTAATACCAGATACAGTAAACACAATCTGAGAGACTAATCTGAGAGTTTTGTAATGTATAAGCACATAAATCATTTTGTGGAAAAAAGGTGAAAGAAAGGAAGAATTTTTAGGAGAAAACTTCAATGGTAAGGTCTTACTTTTCCTCTTCCACCTTGAAGTAGAAAAAAAGTTCCTGATGTATTGAACACAGCATTCCCCAACCACAAGATTATATTCATTTAAAATCCACAGTGAGAAGGGTGAAAAGGGTGAGAGTTAATCCATTCAATTGACAAATAAATGATATATATTCAGAAGAGAGGAACGTGCCCATGCCAGAGCAACCTAAGTCACGCCCTTCTGCTCTGTACTTAATTTTTTGTCTTGTTCAGTTGTCCTCACATTTCTTAGCTCACAAAGATCTCCAAAGCCCACCTGGGGATAAGTAATCTTTTACGGAGGAAAGAATAGTGAGGTTAGTAGGTGTTGCTATGCAGGTTGCTACCTTTACATAGTATTTACCCTTAGTAGTGCCTATAATTTGAGACAGTCCTTTTATTTTTGTATTCATCATTAATACTCAACAGGCTCATCTTCAGCAACAGCCAATC
Source organism: Coracias cyanogaster (assembly GCA_033124195.1). NCBI lineage: Eukaryota > Metazoa > Chordata > Aves > Coraciiformes > Coraciidae > Coracias > Coracias cyanogaster. Next base: position 30,209 of record JAVSBS010006547.1, on the reverse strand, counting down.
CTTAAAAATGACGCAAATAGTAACTGGCAAAAGTCCATCACTAACTTGCCAGTTTTCTTGAACTTCAATCCAATAAAATAATTAAAATGTTAAGACCAAATCCTGTCCAAGCACTAGAATTCATTTCTGCTGCATAACTGGGGCATGATGTCATGAAGACACACCATCTAAATAAACCAGCATACTTGTGGAGATACTTAACAACAACAGGACCTCACTGATATGATTAGATCAATTCCACAAGTTTCAGAGGAACTAGTTACTATAAACTGCCCCAGACAAAGAGATAAATTGGCGACTGCAAAGAAACACCTGGTAGACAAGTCCTTATTAGAATCAACTGACTTGAAAAGATACAAAATTAGGAACCAGGAAAATATAATAGAAGAAAAAAGGAGTTATTTGTCCCTCTACTTCACAACAACTGAAAAGAGTTGAGACATCTCACAGGAAAATAAAGGCTTTTAGGAAAATAAAGTCTTAAAAAGTAATCTGCAGGCATTTTGTGGCTTGCTTTCCTACTTTTTCTGTAATTTAACTGTGGGATATTATTGGTACAGGCATCTCATTGCAGGAAACTTTAAAACATTATTAACCAATAAGTAATTATGGTAAAAGATGAATGAATCATGGGTTAGCACAATGAAAGCCCTAAGTCTACTTTTACATTAATAACTTGCAGTTTGCAATAACACTACTTTCATGTACAGTGAAATGGATTCTCCATGGTCTACCCAGCTATATATTCAACTGCATAGTCCCCTTTCCACCTTCTATCATTTCTATATATTTTTCTGTCTTTCCCATCCCTAGCCTTTGTATCAATAAAAACAAAGGTGCCGTAGCAATTTAGTGTACCCAAAATCAAGCATTCTTCTCCCTTTGTTGCTCTAGCCATGATGTCACATATACATTGACGTTAGTAGAATATATGAAGCATTCCATTAGTGTTTTCACTCTCTGTCATTTATTGTAAGTGTTTATCAGTCTCTCTGCAAATGTAGCCCTGACTTCTACTACCACTCTACTCTCCACAACAACATATTGCAAGTACAAAAGACTTTATCACGTGTTTCAAGTTATTTTTGCTCCTTTCCTAGTCTCTGCAAATTGTACCTGCAAAACTGACAACCAAAAGTTTACACAAGATAAGATTTACTCTTTGAATCACACTGGAAGAATGAGTTATGAAAACAGGGGCACACCAACTACATAGGTCCTACTTCTTTTCCAGCTCTCCAAAATCCTTTTATCTGACTAATGCCTGAAGAACCTTGTCTATGTGTCTCCAGAAAACTCAGGGTTATGGCTGAGAGAAAGCACAGCGCTGCAACGTGAGTTAGGCTAGGAAGGGTCTTGCCAAAAGAAAGGGGGAGTCGCATGGAGACCAGCCCTGGAAGAAATCTTTTAGTTGGGCAACAGTATCAGACTCATCTATGGCTTTCCAGGAAAACTGGGTTAAAGGTCAGGTTCCAGCTGACAGACAGAATTTTAGAACTGTAGTATGTGTAGGGCTCAGAGTCTGAAGAACACACACAAAGCCAAATCATTTAAGTTATTTCCAAGCAAAGAATCTAGGAACCTTTCAGTGGAGGCAGGACTTGACTATATTATCCCTCTTCTACTGCACTGTCTAGGAACTTCTACTCTTAAGACATGATTGGCCTTTTTGCAAGTATTGCAGCACCTGAGTGCTGCACAGTAGCCTGAAACTCTGCAAGTTTTGCACCAGGCACGTCAACAGGACTGGTGCTTTTTTGCTGCATTAAAGTGCAGTATTCAAACCTATACCCTAAATAAACTCCACAAGAATTACCTTCCCTCACTATTCATCCAGACAGAACTGAGGGTAAAAAAGTAGGACTCTTTTCTTTCAGCACAGAATTTAGACCAACCGAATAGTCCTATTTTTAATTACATTCATTATATTTCCTGTGGGTATAAGTGATGAATGCAGTTACAGTATGGTGAGAGCAACGTAAATATAGTCATTCCCAAATGGATCTTACAGGTGTTATATACAGGTCAGAGATTCTGTGAAATGCAAAATCTGAAACTTTAGAAGCTTCTTAGCCCACATCCTTCCCATTCCTTTTAAATAGCAGAGTTAATGGATACCAAACACTGCCCCAAATTTGGACCACTTGGCATGGAAGTAGTAACTTCATTTAAATAAAGTAATATTTAGCAATAAACAACCACCTGGTCCTATCCCACTCAGGAACTGCATCAGAAATTCTTTTCTGATCCAAATTAACTCATCTGCCACCTCACACTGACAACTGTGCAACTGAAGAAAAGACACATGGGATTGTTGCCTCTGCAGGTCATTCTAAGGGGAGGAAGATGGAATGTAACTTCACACTGCAGCATATAAGTCTAGCCCCCTCCTCCTATCTGATTCCTTGCCTCTTATTTGACATGAGACCACTCAAAAGGACTTAAGTAAGCTCTTCCCCATACGAAATCTAGAGATGTCAGCCCAGAAAAATGCAAAAGATTCTCCACTTACCTCTGATCACAATCTGGTGAAGGAAAAATACTAATCGGTTGCTTCTCTCAGGAACAACGTTCTGGTTTAAAATAAATAAAAAAGAAACAAGACTTTAAACAGTGCTTCTCTCTCTTTTCCCTAATGTTAGCCTCCATCAGTGTTTGTAAACATTTACTTAGCAGGAGCACCTTCGCTCTCCAGAACCAAGGTAATGATTACATTACACTAACCATGGCATGAGGACAGAACGAGGCCATGATAACAGTCTTGTTGGCACCGACTAGACGATGACGCAGGGTTGCACTGCAGCTGGCTCAATTGTGCAAGAGTGAGAAAGAGTGGGGTGAGATGAGAAATGACATGTGTAGGGGAAAAAAAACCCAACCAAAAAACTAAGAACCTGGATTGAGAGGTAAACCACAAAAAAAAAAAAAAAGAAAAAGAAGACAGTTCACAGAACGAGCAAATGTGGTATGAGCTGAGAGAACTGGACACACCAGTATAGTCCTAATGGGATTTCTCACATCTGTTCATTAATATTATTGCCTTTGAAACAGCCAACAAAGCAAACTATAAGACGCTACCTTCTTTAGTCTTAGCCACAACTAAATCAGTTCAGTAAAACTCCAGTGGTGTGACAAAGTCTGTGTAGTCTACTGCCAAAGCCTTTAAGAGTCAGGACCATTAGGTATACTGTGAAACAAAAATAAACCACTGAAGGGCAGAGTTACACCCTTCCTCCACCCTTCCACCTGGCTAGCGATCACACAGATTAAATTACTTTGAGAAGTTAACTGAGGCTCAGGAAATGTCTGTGTGTGTACACACGCGTGCACACACACAGAGCAGTTTTCCAGTGAGAGTGTCTCAGCAGAGTCACTGAAACCCTGAGGGAGAGCACAGATAAGAACAGGGTTGAGGCTAAAAGGCTAATTTTACTATACCAGTCAGACAGACTCTAAAGGCAGGTCCTCCACATCAGCTGTGTCTCAGAAACAGAAGTACTCACCTGTGGCTTTCCAGCTTACACAGACCTTGATTCAGAAAGAACTCTGACCTTTGAGTTTCCAATAATCGTTGATATCTCCACAGCCAATTAGTAAACAAGTAAGAACCACACTAGTGCTGCCTGTAAATGTAACCAAGTGCACCTAGATCCCTGCCTTCCTTGCAAATATACCACAAAAGCAAATTTTTCTCTTTTATTTTTTCCTAGTTAGATAAAGATTAGAAAAAACCACCTATCCTTCCTCAGGTCACTAATTTCCTCCTTTATTTTGATCCATTATTCTTATGTTTCTTCACTAGACAGTTTGGGAAGGCAGAACGAGAAGCCCTGCATGCCTGGCCTCTACAGATCCCAACACACCAGGGCAAATATCAAAACTGCCATGTGGAACAGCAAAACAACTGAACTACCCAAGGGGTGAATGTATGATGTCACTGTAAAAGGAACAGAGAACTAAAGAAATGTTTTTCACAGAATGTGACAATCCAGTGAAACTTACTGAGAAAAAACAATCAAATTAGAAGGTTAATTATTAGTAGAATTTATAGGATACCAGTGGATAAGACTCTCATATGTCCACCACCCTGGTGGTAGTTAAGACCCACATAAGCAGATACATCAACATCCAACTAATAGCGTTTAAGTTTCCCATAGGGGTTGACTCTCCCCTGATGTTTCACTGCAAAATATCTCAATGTTCTGATGCAAACTACTACCAAAGCAGCAACTTAGGCCAAGATGCAGTATCACTCTGATCTAGTTGGTTTTACTTTCCAGAATAGAGCAGACTTTGAAAAAAAACCAGAAGGACCAACAGATCACCAATGCAGGGGAGACACTCGAAAAGGTACATGAATTACAGATAATTTTATCTTTAGCTTTTAAAAATGCAACTTGCTCACACAGAAGCTCAGAAAACAGTTAATATCAATGATGTAAAGAGATTCCTGTTCTTTGTAGTCCAACAGTTTTCCACTAAGGCATGTCACAACCAACAGAAGTAGAAACACTACAGGGCAGGGTAAGACAGGAGGAGGAATTTAACACCAGTTGAATGGGATAACAAGGAATGTAAACTGAACGCAGTAATTGATAAGTAGCCAGTGATGAAACACAAAGAACAGAGTGATACTATCAAGCTGACAGGTTTTTCCACCAGTAGAATATGACTGGAATTGGCCAAATTTGATTTCACTGCAAGATTTATTTTAAAGAACCTTCAACTAAAGGAGTGGTTTAAAGCAACACTAAAGGGATGACACTGCTGTCATTTCCAAAGAAAGCCAAGTGATGTGGCAAAAACCTTGCCTAGCAATTTCCCACTTGTCATCTGCTTATGTTGTCCCTGAGAAGCAAACAGATTTGTATGTTTGGAAAGCCCTCAGCACAAAGCACACCTTACCACCATTATTAACAGCTGCTAAACACCACCTTCTGAACGCTTAACAGAGAAGGCAACACCACATTTCATCTTTAGGCATCAAAGCATTTACTAATGGAAATGAACCTCTGCCTAGCACACAATTAAGTGATTTTGGAAAGATGCCATTAACTGCAGAAGCATCATATCTTTTCCCCTGTTGGTATTTAGCTTCAAATTTACCAGCCATAACTAGAATGAGAAAGCTCAGGAGCTTGTGCACTGGCTGTGTAGGAGCTCCCGTTAGTCAGGGTGCGTGCTGTATGGAGGCTCAATAAGCAATGACATTTCTATTCCTGACAGTTTTATTTCTTTAAACACAGCCACGCTGGAAGGTTCACTTCACATTTTACTCCACAAAAAAGTCCACACCTAAGGGTAACAGATGCTGTCTGGAATGTCCAGGAAATGTAGTAGAAGATGTGTGTGGTCCCCTTCACTGTTACAAAATAAAACACTTTTCATAAAAATGAAAAGGATGTTTAGTTTTTCTAAGAATAAAAACCTTAATATTTACACTAATCAAATACAACAGGGTTCACTTAGTCAGAAGAACAGGATTCGCATGGGAGCCCAACCAAGTAGAACTATTTCCCCATGAAGATCTTATCCTCAGTTTGGGCAAACAATCCAAGTCACATTAGACAGACAACTGTCCTACTCTTTATGTCCCTGTAGTAATTACACCAAAGAAACATGGTGGTCCTTAGTTTAAAAATAGTAATCATTCCAAAGGCCCAAATCAGAAGCACAGTGAAAATATATAATGATCAAGCACAAATTTTGAAAACATAGAAGGTAGTTTATTACAGTCAAAATATGAAAATATTTACAGGGACATGAACAGAGCGTAGAAAGCCCTGCTTAGTAAGTAGTGGAGATTTTTAGTTAATTTCTGTAAAAGCATAAAATAGAGAATAAAAACCATAGGCACCTGAGGGTTACATTTCGTCCTGGATAACAAATACTTTATAACATCACTGAAAGAGTTGTGTAGCTTTACAGTTCAAAGCTGCACAAAGATAATGCAGAGCAAAGACAGGTGACTTTCAGCAGGTACAGGGAGGAAGAATGGATGGAATGCAGCAATCAAACAGGAAAAAAAGGAAAATCTACATAGAGAAGGAGAGAGAAAAGGCATAGAGCTATATGAAAAAGAGTGAAATCAAGGAACATTATCAAAAAAAGTCACTATCAGAAACTGAAAATGCTCAAGAAAGAAGCAGCACGGAGAAGACTGCGTTCTCTGTCAGGACCTCCAAGGAACTGAAAGAAATGGAAACTAGGCAAGTATATACTTGAAATAGTTAATCAAGGACATTTGCCATCAAAACAGATTACCTTAACACATATAGCTCCTTTATTGCCCATTCATGTGCATCCAGCAGAATTGGTTTGAGAAGGGAAATGGTTTCTGAGAACCAGTGAAGCGCTTAAGTGAATTCATATTTCTGATAAGAGAAAGCACTCTCATTCTCAAAGTTCTAGAAGTGATGTCTTAAATTCCTCTGCACCCTTTTGTATGATGGGTTGCCTTCAATGTAATTCACTATGGAAGGTTTCACAACAAGAGAAAAAGGCAAAGCCATCTGAGGAAGTAGAAGCACCAATTTGATAATGTAAAGCAGATGGCTTAGCATGGTTCATCATTAAGCCAATGCCCTACTTCAGACCTTGCATGTTCTTATGTGACATCACCTTGCCTGCACACACCAAGGGAAAGGATTCCTCCCTACAAATCTATTCATGGCATAGAGGGTATGTGGCCCAGACCCCATCCACCACCAGCGTGACTGTGCTTGACTGCAACCATGTTCCCCTGAAATGCCCATGACCCTGACTGCTCTACCAGTCCAGTTTTCACAAAGGCCAACACAAGCAGTGAAGTGTTAAAACCGTAATGCTGTCTTTCCCTCTGTCATTCTCTGCTACCAGCTAGCTGTATGCCTCCCAACAAGCAAAAAATAAAACCAATCAAGGCCAATGAGGAAAAAGTTATTGGTAACAACCTTCTTCTCAATGCTGCAGCCTAGCAGCTAAAACCATGCCATCCTTGTGAGAAGAAGTTTATTTTAAAAGAGAGAATGACTACAACTAAAATACTAGGAAAAGATCTCTCCTTGTTCTCTTTTGCTTTCTGTTCTCATCATGCAGGTAGGAAGGAAACAGCTTTCTCAGCTGATTAACTTCCATTGCCACAATTCTCTCTCCACTCTCCCCTCTTTGTTTCTGACTGTTCCTCAATGACCAAAGAATGGTCTTGAAGAAGGAAAAAACATTATTTATGTATTAGAAAGATAAGGGACTGTCAGTTTCCATCCTGCCACAGAGCCAGGGCCTCCTGACAGCAATGCTGTAATTAAGTTGATAGCATTGAGCATTCTCTGAATTACTGGGTTAAAGTAGCATAGCACTGTATGTAAACCTTTCACCCCATTCAGATAATTTAGACAATTCTGCTCATGGTTTGTTTAGGCTACTTCTCCCAACGGCATTCAAAATTAAGAACACCCAAAAAACCTAAAGACATCTAGTTTGATACTAGCCCCTCCCTGGTCTTAATAAACCATGCCTTTAACAGACAAAGCAATGCCTTATCTCTTCTACACCAGTCATAAAGCCATCATTACCTTAAGAAAAATAGCATTTAAAAAACAGCAAACAAATAACCAGATTATTAAAAGGCAGTCATGTGTTAAGTTTCCAGACAAACTGCCTGAAAATACCTAGGAGCCCAAATACCACAGGAATGAACTGCATGTCAACAGAAAGCTATGTAAAGACTTTGTGCCTAAATGGTGACCCCCAATCTACAGTGTAGTTGACAGCTACCACGGAGGATTTGGAGAGGAAGAGGGTCATTTACTTCTCTCATTTTATTCCTCTGTTAAATAAAGCAAATTAAGTCAGAAGCCTCCTGACTTTTAGTCCATGTAATTCCTGCTCTACATTTTTCATTTATCATTGTCAATATTTGATCTGGACAGTGTTGCTTCTTCAGATTCCATATGCTTACTTTTATCTCTGTCTTTTATCATACAGCAAAGTGCACTCTACATTGCAGAGGAGATTCCTCCAATATCTAAGACGATGTGGGGGGAAAAAAAAAAGTATAAACAGCTCCTCACTTAACCTCACAAGTGTGCCTACAATGTTACAAATGGGCAATTCCAAGTTATGATTCACCCTCACCAAGGAACTAATTAAAACTAAAATTAACATTGTTCATTTTTTATAAAGGCAAAAATCAATAAAGCCAACAATCTATATCCAAATAAAAGGTATAAAACACCTTTCATATGACTGTAAAAGACACACTGCAATAAAGAAAATAGAGTTTTGCCCATAATTCAGTTCTAATGTGCTGTATAAACAGCTTTCCTTATACAGGCACTTTGAGGTTCACAGTAAATTCCAAGATGCCCAATAAGTGGCCATAGTGCAGTTGACTATACAGAAAAGATACATAATAAAAAGAGATACTCCATCCAATAAACCAAGTAAAAATTACACATATTCTTGCTAGATGCAAATGCACAAAGTGGAATGAAATCCCAGTCTGGAAGAATAAATATGGTATCTTGAAGTCAAATTGTGAAGGGATAAGACTTAATAGCAGACGGCCTGTATCTGCACCTGTTTAATTAGGTGCATTTTGCCATTTTCAGTAGGCTGAAGGAAAGAAATTTGCTTGCATGGAGACAGAGAAAACAGGTAACAATAAGTCATGCTTTCAGGGGGATGTGGAGAAAGAAATCACAACTCCTTACTCAATTACCTTTTTCATGCTTAGTAAATGTTCAGCCCCATCAATGCTCAGAAACAGACATGTCTTCTTCAGAACCTTTCCCACACTTTGAGGTATGATAGCATTCTTTCTCTTTCCACACAGTTTTCTCAAACTCTTCTCCTCACTGCTGCTGCTTTCCGAAATGCCTCTATAGCTGCTGATGGCAAAGGCTGCAGGTGCAGTCAGATGGTGAGGAATGCACAAATGTTGAACAGACCGTTCGCTCCTCCCTGGGGGCTCCCAATCGCCACTAAGGGTGGCTATATAAATGCTCAAATCATCACCAAACCCTCCTACAAGTGGTAATAGATACCTGATCCATCCACAGAAGTCTTCGCTACAGTATGAGCTTGTTTGGAAGAATATTTAAACTTTAACTCTGCCTGCCATCCCTTTTCCTTTATATTTTGTGGGATGCAGAGGTAAAACTACCTGGTACACAAATCCATTTTAAAAGAATATAAATGATGCAGCTGCTTGACTCTATTGTTCATTATGCCTGGAACAAAAAAGTCCTTGCATGAACCAGTAATTCTCTTTCTCCTTATTTTCCATGAGACAGTGCTACAGATTGTGGCTACTGAGAAAGCAGTGCCAGAACAATGTGAGGAATATCAATTCTTTCAATGCCACAGGTGCAAGGACTTGGCCACATCTTTTCAGTCGGTCTTTTCAAGTCAACAATCTGACTGTGGTCAAATTGTCAGGAAGAATGGCATCTGAAAAAAGGTACACATGATCAACTAACCTGAGTTCAAGGAACACCATAAATGCTTTGAGATTAGTAATAAAAAAAGCCTGCAGATTCTCTAGGACACTGCGTTACAATCAGAGAGAAGTGTCAGTACTTACAGCTTGACTCATGGAAGCACGACTAAAGCAGCGCTGTGTGGCATTGTTTGAGCGTCATTGACCCAGAAAGGCACTAAAGCAAAGCTGTACATAACACTCTCAATGTAGGCACCCAGGTCTGTGCTCTGCTGCTGGAAGGAAAACACTGCATGGAGCTCCACAATTTCACAGCTCACATAAACAGCTAAAGGAGCTGTTGTGCTTTCACTGAAATGAAAATTTCTACTTCCCTTCTTAATTTCGTTTCATACCTCAAGTTAAAAGCTCTCTGCTGCCTGCCGCCTTTCTCTTCCTCCATTTTAGTCAGCTTTTTCACAGTGATTCTAAGTCAATCAGTGACTAAATTCCCTGTGTTTTCATGCAAACATCTGACTTTCCTGGCTTCATTCAAACTCAGTGAAGGCCCCTCTCCCACCCCTCTGTCACCACAAGAGATTGAGGCATACACAACTTTGCCTGAGCATCATTTTGGAATAAGGCCACACTTGTGTGTTTAAGACAGGCATCCAGCCAGCTGGAGGTTTCTTTATGGCCTCACTAAGTGCAAAGCCTTTTACACTCGTAGACTGAGCCAAAACCCTGACCTACCATGTCCTTGTGGGACCAACAATATTCTTCCACTACTTGTGAAAGAAAATACATGAACTGGCAGTTTAAAAAGCATGCGACGTGGCAAATGAATATTATCACTGTAGGATACTATCAACAGTGTTTCCATAGATGAAGCACAGCAGGGTCCAGTGTGCAGGACAAATTTTTTTTAAGACTTTCAATCAACTCCATTCCATTTCAAGGCGGTAGAAAAAAATTATGCAAAAGCAGAAGCTTCAGTTTGAGTTTTAGACTACATTTACGTGTCAACATGAGAACCTGACCTAACATTTGTCACAACCATCAGAGGTATTTCCACTCAATCCAACAAGCATAGGCTTGGGATTTAAATTCATGTTGTGCCAGTATTTGTACATACATTTACATATAAAAACACCGTGCTGTATAGTATTATTTTTTTTTTTTTTGCAAGGAACTGTCTAAGCATTGCATATGAATTACAGCAAAGGGCTGGGTTTTTTTAATAATATTTTAAAACTTCTGTCTCCTTTGGGAACCATTCATAGTCCATTCTTATCTCTGTAATAACATAGACTTTCATCATACTAATCTTCTCCTCTCCTCAATACAAAAAGAGAATTTGCAAAGTGGATGACTAACCAAACCCCTTTCAGTTAAGGCTCACTCTGCGTAGGTTTTTTGACACTCCTAAGCTGTATTTTTGTACTCATTTTTTAAAAATGCATGTTCCTGTTTTTGTTTCAACAGATTTACAATAGACAAAGTCAGAGACTATGCCCCATCTGAGTTACCTCATAAATCAGCAAAAGCATCAAGGGAAACTATCTTTTTTATCCTAGCAGTGCAAACAGGAATTGCCCTTGCCCATCCTTACACCAGACCATCTTGCTGGTGAACTGCATAACCCCCACACTGTGTCCTGAACACATCCATGCTCCCATGGACCTAGGCAGCTGCAGATTATCGAGCTTTTCATGGGAAACACTTTTTTCTTATTTATTCCCTTTGGCTTAACTACCAGTCCAACCTGAACGGTATAAAACCAGACAAAAGGGAAATAATTTCCCAAATACCAACATTCAAAACACTTTGTACTTCTAACCATAATTTTCTCCAGGCAAAGGCTCTGTCACCTCACTCTCACCCAGACTCAATGCTGACTCAACTGTCAAAAGAAAAACAGAGCAATACAATAGCATTTAAGTGTTACGTCAACAGAATGAGAGCAAAGCTCTCCCTAAACCAGTCTAATTTTTCTTATTTATAGGACAGCAAAACTGAGGAATGGAGCACAAGCTTGGAAACTTGCCAAGTCAACAGCAGAATCAGGAATGTGAGGCTGCAGTAACAGAGTTCACAGGCTTCTAACCTCGGTCTTTTTGCCTCTGGAGCACTGTTTTCTGCCCACCAAGAGCACACTCTGATTTTGTGCCTCACATGGAGCACAGGCCACGGTTGGGACTGTGGAACTGTCAAACTTGTGTCTTCCAGGTGTCATCCTTTGTCACCACAAATATTAATTAACCAACATTCAATACAGGGCACCTTCAAGTGTTTACCAAAGCAAAAAGGCAGTCATTTGATGCAAAACCAATTTCCCACTAAAAATCACTGCTCCTGTTCTCCTAGCACCTTTTTGTCAATTCCAGCTCACCTTCAGTTAATGTATTTTCCCTACCAAACAATGTCCCAATGCATCACAAAATTAAGGAAAACATTTTTTCAGCAAGAAGAAAACTGATCCCTTCTTGCGAAGCAGAACAAGAATAGCTCTTTTAGCAAGATCAGATTTTACAGATTATTAGAGCCATCTCTTCCCCATTTCAGTGGCAGCTGGATGACAGTTTCCTGTCCCTTTTGCTGCCTTTCTTGTCTATCTCAGCTGGACTCAAGCTAATAAGCTTCTCATTAATGAAATGACTATGCCAAGGTACTGGCAGATGGTCCTATGTTCCAAGCACATCTTCCCATTCCCTCCCTCCCAAAAGTACTAATCTATACACAGTGTAATTGTCACAAAAACATATGTTCCCTGACAGAAACCTTCCCTTCCATTATCTCTGTACTCTAGAGGATTGCCCCCAAAACCCCAGCAACATGAAGCAAGTCCCTTTCTACTCGAGTCTCAGTTTCCTGTATGCCTGAAAACATATCCACCAGGTCCTGGCCAAAGTACCTGTACAAGGCCTAAAATGCATGCTAATCTTATCATACTACTGTCCATATCCTAGTCTATTACTATGCAAAATGCACATACACATGCATACTAAAAATATATATAAAGTAATATATACCTCATATTTTTTATGTGTAATACTTTGCCGCTGTCTTATTTACAGGTCCCTGTAGCAGTACATGAGCCTTTCTCTTAGATGAAAAAACATATAGTATAATTTATTATGTTGGTTACCAGTAAATGTCTTGTGCAACACTTCCACTTAAATGCTGAGTGAGTCAGTCACTAATTGGGTATCTCATGTATCTTTAAATAATCTGTTTGCTTCATCTGCTGGCTCCCTCTCTCCCATCAATTTAATCAGATTATTGTGGTTGACGAATTCATTAATACAGCCACCATATCTTGAGAGCATAACAACTTCTACAAAGGAAGTTTCAGGAAGGAAGAGTAAGTATCTCCCTTTTGCACACACAGATAGTTATGAGCAGAGGAGTAAGAGAATACTATCAGTTTCCCAGCTGTTGGAAGGGCTGCACAGCAGTTATTTGTAGACAGGATCACTTCAGATGACTTTGCTGGAGCTGGAGAAGGCATGAGGTATGACAGGCACAGACAGGCCACCATAACGTGAATGGTAGTTTTAGCTGTCCAAATTGACTCTGAACAGTCTGAAAAATAATTTCTTTCCAGAGTAAGAGAAAAATTTACTGCCAGTTCTCTGCATTTAATCCCAACAGCACTGAACAGCTTTCCCCCACTGCAGATAAGGAAAAGCTTCCCTTTAATCTTTGTCACTTCTTTTCAAGTTGAACATCTTCAAAGTAAGACCTTTCCTCATACTCTGTAACACCTTAAAATCAATCCTGATTGTCACAGGGAATAACTCAATCTTAGTAATTCCAAAACTATCTACCTTACAAAAACTGAAAGAGTTAAAAAGCATGTTTATTTCTAGACTGAAACAAAAACCAATAGGTCAAATACCGGTAATGGTGGGCAAGAACAGAGAGTGAGAAATATTATTCAGCCAACAGTGAAAATGATATGCTTCTGTAGCTTTTGTCATTCAAAAATAAAGAAGCCAAAGCATTTTGATTGCACACCTTCCCAATTGTCCCAAACAGTAAAGGAAGAGAAAACAGAAGTAACCAAAGTAACCTGGCACTTACCAGGAAAACCAGTAACTACAGAAAAGTACGCAATAGCACTGCTCAAGTATGCAGGAGTTGTGACTTCCTGATGACCACCATATAAAGGACCTCCGCCTGTGCTTAGTGGTTGGCTGAAACTGTATTCACAAGTGAGACAAATCTGCCTTGATCTGGAAATCATCATAATCCAGATGAAAAACATACTACTTTAAAAATATGGTAAGACACCAAATTCCTATGGAGATAACCTAGTCTGCTGAAGCAACATCCAACATGACACTGTTTGTAGATCAAGGTGGACATTTGAGGACCTAAGTGTCTAATGTGGACATAAAAGGCTCTCAGTGAGCATCTGTCAAGTGGAGAATTTGGATGAGGCTTACTTTGGAAGGATGGCCAGCCTGGTAAGCAGCAGGAAGCAAACAGGAAAGGCTACTTGTTGGAGGCAAAAAAGCACAATAGGCTTCCAGAAACTGAACACACCATATGTAATAAAAGCAATTTTTTACAGTTATGTGGCTTTGCACGTTTGAAAGTGCATTTCCCCCTTTTTAGTCTTGGAATGATGTGCTTATTCATGCAAACTGAAAGGAAATATGTAAACAGTTTTGAAAATGCAACAAGGAAGTGTGAGAATGGATAATGTGATACGGCATTATCTTGCAAATGCCTCCAGATTCCTCTCTGGTCACTACGTGGGCAGCACATTCCCAGGACAGAGGGCAGGGTGGGTGGGAGAAAGGGGACTGTAAAGCTATTCATGAACTGCATTTTGTCTTTTCCTGCTGAGATTCATCAGTGACCTACTGGAGCATTCAGGAGGAGGGAGGGCTCACTGGCAGGAAGCACACACACAAGGAATGAGCCCCGACACCCACCATTCTGGAGGAGGCTGTGCCAAGGCAGCGCAGCCCTCTCGTTGACTCCCTGCCCACACAAGGCCCTTTAATTGCTCTGCTCAGGCTGCTAAGCCGCTTTGTGATCTCTCATTTGGATGCACCATACACAATCATTCAAGGGGAAAGTCAATCCATCACAATGATGCTCTTACAAACGGAGCAGCCCCTTCCCCAGTCCCCACATACATAAAAATACAAGTTAATGTTGTCTTGATCACCTAGACTTTCCCTGATCCCATCGAACCTCAGAAACATAGGCAACAGCTCCCTGAGACAAATGAACTGAAGAGAACAGCAGAGAACCCACACTCACTGCTATGCTGACGAACAAGACCTAGGGGCGTGCAATGCCAGCAAAATAAAGTCTTCACATATTGCATGATACACCTAGCTGCTGGAAACACAGCAACATCCTACATCTCCCTGCTACAGGGAGCATCAGGAAATTCCTCACTACACAGAACATTAATTTTGACAACTGATGACACTGGTAGAAATAGAAACACAGACCTCCAGCTTACTAGGAAAGGAGTCTGCCCATGATTTTTCTCTCTACCATCCTCCGCCAGCAGATCCTCCTTTCCCCCCCATTCACCATTAACCTTTGAAGGACAGGGCAGCTCTATAACCAAGGCAACGCAATGAAGTAAGGCCTGTCTGGAGCTCTGAGACAGAGATATATTTTGAAGCTGTGGTATGGAAATAATGTGCAATTGCTGACAAGTGGATGATAAGCCCTGAGGTATGTAGCAGAGAGCTACTGGTGCAGGCTGGCGATGGATAGAACAGCACTGAATAGTGCCTGCAAGGTAGGGGGTAAAGGAAAAGGGTATGGGGAAACACAGCTGGAGAATCTGGGTAACTCGTTTATCTACACAGCTCATCGTTACTCCGGGTATCCTTCACAGCAGAGAGATGTAGAAATGACAGCACTGTGATATAACCTGGTTCCATTTCAAAATGTTCTCCCTGGGAGAGGCACTGAGTTACATTCATACACAGTAGCCTGTAAAAGTGTTAAAAGAGAGTGTTTGGGGTCTTCCAAGTTCGGGGTTAATTTCTGTCCCACTTTTAGACCAGTAACATATGGAGCTCAAGAGGCTGACATAGGATGAAGAACAGTATAAAAGACAGAGAAAATTACTCTGCCATGTAAGAAGAGAATGACATAACAAGCAAAACTGAAATGCGGTGGAATGACAGAAGTCACTAGGCTGTGATCAC
>JAVSBS010006547.1:0-14018 GCA_033124195.1 Coracias cyanogaster | reverse complement strand
ACATAGAGTATAATAAAAACATTCTCTATTAAGAGAAAAACATAATCTCATTTTTATGAAAACAACTTTCATATTATACAAATTATGGCAGCAAATGTAGAACAAAAATTCAGGAAAAATGGCATGTAACACTGACAAAGCAAGGCGTCAATAAAATCTGATAAAATCATTAATACTGGTGAACACAAAACACATCTATTTGAACTAGTCAAACATAACAAACAGTAGGAAAATATTTTAAAGGTCTGAAATAGCAAATGCTGTACTCTAAAGAAGCAGAAATAGTGGCGCAGTGAGTTTTTGGTTAATAAACCTGACTTTTGTAGCCTGCAAATGAGTTGAAATGGAGAATTTGGTTTTTGTGCTGCATTCACAGAGCATCCAAACAGCTGGCATCTGACCTGTGATTGAGGACGCTATGGACTTAGGCAATACAAACAAACTGAAATCCAAACTATAATTTCATATATACATATTCCCCGCAGAAGAATCAAATTAAGAAGAACAAACATGATGATACATTATATGTAAGCAAAGTATGAAACAGTGAAAATTATAACCACTCATATCTTTTTGAATAAGGTCATAAATAAATTACTAACTCAAAGGGAAAAACTAGACACCTTCATGAAGGCACATTGTGTGTTCAATAACTAGTGACAGAAAAAATGCAGTAAGAAACCAAATTAAGTTATTTTAAAATGTATAAGGAATTAAAAGGTGAGTAGCACAAGAACTCATGCTTTCCACTGTGAAACACTGTTCAGTTCTCACCACTTTATCCTAAAACAACAGAAAAACATAGAAGTAATGGATTGAAATTGCTAACTGAAAAAAATAACATGAAGAAAAACATCTGAAGTCTGATGCTTTTATTTTCTTCTTCTTCTTTTTAAACTTATGTAAAAAATCTTCTTTTTAAATTTAGGCAAAGCTGTAACAGAAGGTAAGACAACAGTAATCAATAATACTGGTCTGAACTTTTTAAAATCAAAGGGGGGTTTCTAGGTGTTTTGACCATTTACGACAGACCTTTCTAAATATGAGGGGCAGAATAGGAGGATGATACTTTGACAATTTATGATGTATAAGATGGAAGCTGTTATCACTGACCTGAGATAAAAGAAGCTGTATACTGCCACAAAAAGGAATATGTAATACTTATGCTTTTTTACAAGACCTTACACTTGCAGCAGATCCCTTCACCTTGGTATCCATTTCATTCCAAGAATCCCTATCAGTGACTGAGATAGTGACCACCACCAACAGTGTCACCACCACCTCCTGTTGTTGGTCCTGTGGCAAATAAGTGGAGGAAGAAAACAGATTTTTTGCTACATGCCATGTGTTGTTTACCAGCACTGTGAATGGCTGGTGTCAGGCAGGAACAGCTTTAAAACAAAGAAACAAAACCCTAAAATACCACCAAGAAAAGAAATACTAACCCTGAGCTCTCATGTTTTCACCTTAACAACTGTTTCAACCTCAAAAGGAGACACTGATCTTGTAGGTAGTTTGTTCCACCTCTTCTGGCTACTTTCTCACCACAAAAGACTCAGTTGGTACAATGTTTTGTGGTCTCAGGGCGCATCAAGGGCTGGCTGCTCCAAGAGGGAAAGGGCGGGAGACCCTATGGCACTTACAGGGTGCAGTTGCATCGTATCTGAACATGGCAGGCAGAGCTGTGTGCTGGTGACAGCCACTGACAGTCCCAAACAAGGAGAGTGATGAAACAGGTCCAAGGGCCACCCAAGTGTCCAGTTAGGAGCAAAAGAAGATGGAGCCAAGGACAGGACAAGGCAGAAGACACACCATCTACAACACAGGTTTATGGTCCATAGAGGAAAGAAGGCTGGAGATAGGGACACCTACCTGCCCTCAGGGCTGATGCTTAGCTGTTTTCTGAAACCTGAGTGCAAGAAAGGGCTGTGCACATCTGAAGGAACAGACAGGCAACATACCAAAGATGTGGTATCAAGGGTGATTTATATTCACACATTCTACTGTCCCCATGTGAATATACACAAAATTACAGATTTCTGAACGCATTTTCCCCCATAGGAATATACACAGAATTACAGATATTTGAGAGGAGCTTTCCTACTAATCATGTAAACGTATTCCTGCCAAACAGCAGGGTGGGGAGGGAATATTTTTTTCTCACTTCAGCTGCACAGGAGTGCTCTCCTGTAGTTGCTCTTTCAACCCATACTGGCCTCCTTATACCAGGGCAATCTCCACTCAACTATATCTTAAACATCTGAAGCAGTGTTGTGCCTCCAGCAATCACCATCCCAAGTGCTCTAAAGGCTCTTGACAACACAGGCAATACAACTGCATGTCCTTCTTCACCACTCTGTTACTGTCTCTCACACCCACTTCAACCAAAGACCAGGGAAGGGGAGCCTCACCTGCAAGAGAAGGCAGTCTTGGAAGTTGGAAGGAAGGAGAAGAGTGAGGAGATGTGCCATGAGCAGGGAACAGCAAACCTAAACAGACGATAAAATCTTATGGACCAATCCTTCCACACAAGCAGCACTGGGCTTGTCTACACCGATACTCTTTAAAATTTCCCATTTGGCTGCTGCCAGTGCCCGCAGGGGCTGCAGCATGAAGTGCTGCTCTGCACCAGTTTCCCAGGCACAGCCATTATGCTTGTACGCTGACTTGCATGGGAGATACCCATTTCCCTCTTGCCTGGGGATTTTTTTGCTTTAAAACTCTTGATAAGCATGGTTCATAACTTAAAACTATAAATACATATTCCTCTGCATGCTGAAGGAAAAATCCAGGCCCAACAGTTTAATTTCACATGTTCAATTAGGCCATGAAGAAAAGTACTATGGATGCAGAAGGATAACAGCCTTCCACACTTTGTTGGGTTTTGCTACATAAAACTGCCATAATTATTAAATATTCAATTAAAAAACACTCCTATATTTTCTTTTTTTCTTGGCCAAATAGCTGAAAAATTTAAAAGTACACAAAGTTATCCATGTTCAGCCAACAGTTACAACATACTGACCTCTACCTTAACTCAACATGACTCTAACTTCAAAGCCTGCTTAAAACTATTTAAATACCAACATTACTAAGCATAGCAAGCACACTGAACGCTTGCATGGAGCCAGCATGCTTTATGCAAAACCTAGTCTGCAGTTCCTCCCCCTTATTTCCCAGGCTAAGCTTACCTGCTCTCCAGAGCAAGGCTTTCCTGTCACACTTCTGACAGAGAGGAGTGTTGTTTCCCTGTTCTCTCATCCCTGGACTACTGCTCCTCATTTTCCCATCTCTTCCCCTTCTTGCTGACTGCAAGCATATAGCTTCTTTGTCTCAAGTCACAGGCTTGTGCCCCTACCCTGGTGGCTCTGCAGGCACCTCTGTGGTTGCTGATGGGAAGAATCGAAAGCTGGACCAAAATCCAAGTGCGGCTCTGGTGTTGCACAACCGGTGGAGGTGAACAGAGAACCCCGCTACCACTGACAGGGCTAGGGAGGCACAGGGGGATCAAGCCTCACTGCACCTGCAACACGCGGTTTTAGAGGCTATAACACTACAGCAATGTCTTTAAATAAGCAGCATACAAGGAATCAGAAACTATTATCTACAGAAGGACAAGACAATACAGGATTCTTTGCAATCATTCACAAAACTAATGAAGAACAGAGCTACTATAAAAGGCTCTGCTCGTAAGATGACAGCCAAGTGGAGTAAAAGGCTGGACTGCTTAAGGCCCTTCCACAGAGACTTCCTGGAACTTCCAGGATCTTTTTCACTGCATTTGTTACTGATCACACATCATGACTGACATGGAAGCAAAAAAACTGCATCAAGAAAATTATCTGCCATCAGCAATGGTTATAAGGAAATGCCATAGTCGAACCAATGTCAAAAGAGTTTAACTGCTTAACTATCAAATGCTTAGCATACTTCAAGGCAAAACTTTCAACACAGTTTCTCAACCACCACTCCAAGGCTGCCATCAGTAACATCTGGTCTCAAGAGTATTCAGTAGTATGCACTGCTGACATCTGCCAGCAAAAGAAATTTCAGTAGCCTGAAAAACGTCCAGGGGGTAAAACTGCAGCAGATCATTTAAGATGCAGCTATGAGGCTGAACAATCAAGAGCACAATCCCAGAAGTACAATCTTCACAAGAATGATTTTTTTTTATTTTACTTTTTTAAAAAACCTTCTCCTTTATGTCTCTTAAGGATCCTGGATGCAGTTATGATACCTAGCCTAGTACTAATCACTGTGTTTTATGTATCATTTTCTTCCTGGTCCTTATTGCTGTGGCCCAAACACTTTTAGTCTCTCCTGAAAACCAGAGCATGGAGATACACTGTTCACTGAGACCCTTTATTCCACGCTGCTGGAGTCCAAGGCACAGTTTTTTAAATCAAACTATTCTTAAGGCTTAAGTCAAGTGGCAAATGCATCAAATTCTTGGCTCCAACAAAAACAAAACAACTCCCTCCAACCTACAATACATTCCAGGGTAAAATTTTCAGAATTGTCTTTTATCTACAAGCCATAGATCTTGCTCACAAGTCAACCAGTACTTGGCACAGTTATTGCATTTTCCCACCACGTTATCTTCCCTGACTCCAAAGTAATAAATTTCAGTTTTTTCTACAAAATGTACACATGGTAAATTGAAGTTTAGACATCCTTAAGCTTATGTATCAGCAAAGGATTTCTATTTACAGTCACTTGCTCCACTCCCTTCCCAAAGTAAGTCTTAGCCTCTGAGTGAGGTCATTCTGCAATAGTTGGCAATGATCTGTTTTACATTCTGGATACTTGCTGGGAAACCTTAGAGGAGCTGGAGGATAGACAGGAAGTAAAAGCTAGATATAAGAGACTACTCCAGCACAAATATCTCAGATCAATTATCAATATAGATCCACTGCATTAAAAGCCTCATGTTTCTGAACCCTTCCTAAAAGCCCCCTCAAACACACAGTCCTACTGTATGTAACAATGGGATAAATTAAAAATGCTTGAAGGGAGCAGAAGCAAAGATGAAAATCCTAAATATAAGGAGTTTATCTAATGAAGGGTAAATGTGTTCAAAGAAACAATCACAAACACGGTAGCGTCTACTGACTTAAGCTGGAATTCAGGTACAGATTTCTGGTACCCAATCTACAAATCATTGAGAAGTCTTGGCTACACTACAGTCAGTCTTAACACTCTGAAGCCTTCTACAGCAAAGCTTTCCATAGCATCACTGGAAAGCTGTGAATACTAGCTCATCTTGCAGCTGCAAGACATGTTCTTTTGAAACTTGGAAGACATAGGAAGGATAAGGCAGGAAGGGACCCAGGACATACATACAGATTCAAGCAGTCTTTCTATTACTCCGCTACAGTGCACTCTTGAGTGCTTTGTTAGATCAGTTCACAGTTGAAATCTGTTTTCCCCTCTCTCAGATATGCTTCTACCCCCTCAACATGGTGACAATTATTACTTTGGGAAGAAACTTTCAATATATTCCTACAGAGTTAATTTCCTTTTACCTTCTACTATCACACTTGAGTGCAGAGTGCTCAGCTTTGCTAAAGGCTCAGAAGGCATGAATAATGTAAGAGGACTCCACTGCAGGACCATTAATGGCTCAGAAAGCCTTCACTGGATCTCTCACCAGTTCTCACTTGTGTATCCTTAACTTCCTTTAAATGTTGCAGTACCAGCACTAAATCATACTCCAGGCTCTCACATCTAACACCTCCCCAGCAGCAACAGCCAGCAGACTACAGGGACTTAGGAGTCAACGGGGGGCCCCCACAGCCTCCGGGCTACGCCAACTAGCTCCTCCAACTTTTCAGCCTGTTGCCAACTGCTCCTCAGCTTCTTTAACGTTTGCCTTCAGCACTGAGACAATACAGCCTTGGTTTAAGTAAACCACCTCAACTGCCTTTGAATTATATAAAGACCTAACAAATGCAATAAATAGTTTTAATATTTGGGAAAAATACTTTTTTCTTTCAAGGATGGCTGAAATCTGACTGAACTATTCACCTTGTAACATAACATGGACATCAACCTTAGTAAGTGGCCCATATCATATTAAACTCAGGAAAATTTGGCAATAAAATGAGTTGTGGTCACAAGAAAACCCAGCCAGGTGCATGCACAGAGGGAAATGGTGAGTCTGAACATTATCTGATAAGCCACAAATTTGATATATCACACATCTATGAAATTACATATAGTTCTTAATTGAGTCATTCCAAATCAAATCAGGAAAACACAACCAGAATTACAGGAAATACTAGGATCTTGGGCAAATTGTCTTCAGAGTCTGCTCAGTTATGCTATCTGTAAAATAGAATCAATAAATGTAACCATTAAGTAAATGCAAAACATGATTAGTGCAATTCTTAAACAGAAAAGAATAGGCAGAGACTTGTTTAGTGTCGTGTCAGATACCTACTTCGCTCTACACTGCAAGTATAATACAATTTCCAAATGCTAGTGAGGCTGGAAAATTGGAGCTGGAAAAGCACATCACAGGCAAACAATCTGAATGTAGAAAACCCTTAGATTTGCATATGCACAATTATTATTTATATCAGCTTTCCCTGTATGCATAAACTGAATAAGGTACATATGTAACAAAATACATAAAAACAAATTGTTAGGACTTAAGTAGGAGTATCTTAACCCATAGCTATGAACCTAGGGCTGTATACAGAAAAAAACGTCCTTCGCATTTCAGTTCTCAGTTAGCTTGGCAAAGCCCACATGACATGAGCTTTAAGTGATGCTGGAAGTTGGCACCAAAGAATAATTGAAGGGAAAGATGGGAAATCACAAGTATTTTCTGCAGTGATAGAACAATATTAAAAGAAAATGAAAGAGGAGAGGATTGAATAGGGCTGAAGAGTCTAAGACTGGCTGGAAAGGATTATTTTAAAGTAGTTTGAGGCTGTGGTTTGAAATATTTCATATTTACAGAGGCATCTGTTCCAGTCTTCGGAGGGTTAACCCAAACCTTCTTCTACAAGCTATATAACCTGAGTTCTGCGTTAGAAACCACTAGACAACTGTTTCATACTAAACACTAAAAATTGTACTACAAGACATCTGTTGAAGTTATAAAATGTTCTGCAGCTCTTTAAGATGTATAAACTTGCTTTGGTCATTACATTACCTAATATATTTTCCCAATATCATACATGATGATGGGAAGTGCTTTCAAATGAAAGATGCTTTGTAAGCGCAAAACATTACTGCAATACACTCAATGTAGACATGCTATAATAGGATGGCTCCTTTACTGAGACATCTGTTAGGAAACCCCATTTGGTCAAATCACAGTGAGTTATAATGAGTGCTGTTTAATCAAGATAGTATTAACATAAATTTTAACTTGAGTCAAGTAGCTAAATGGTAACTTTTCAGTTTTGAAACAGTTCAGTACACTCCAACTCTCCATCTTTGAACTAAATACAAGATTTTTAACAGGAGAAGTACACCCAGATGTGTTTGTGATTAGAAAGTAATGTAAGACATTTTAATTAGTTTCTGGCTTTTGTACATATATGATGTTTCCAACTTGGATGCTTAATCGTACACAGCTTTTTACATTTTATATGGACAAGCATCAGTGCATTTCTGGCCTTAGTACTGTAAACATCATTATAAACAACGTGCCTTTCCATGATAACCCCACTTTATGTGCTTCATCCATTAGCCATTGATTTTGCCAGTCAACACATCCACTTACTACTTGTCAAAGAAAAATATAAAACTTCTAGTATGCTGAATCAAAACTACTAGGAATTAAAATACCAATCGTGAAGAGCTACCACACTCTGATGACAAGCAGAAGCCTTTACTGCAAAAGCAAAACATATTGACAGATACTTCTTTAGATATTCACTCTTAAAGGAAGATTCCCAAATCCAGTATTAAGAATATAATTGACCTGTGTGAGTTTAAAATTAAATGAAATTCTAAATTATTCCATAACATAGTGAGTCTGTTAAGAGCAGAACAGCACTTACTATAAAGTTTCCTAGAACGTGCAATTCCTAAGAAAGGGATAAGGAGTAAAGGAAATAAAAAGAATTACAGGGAACAGCTCAGTAACACAAATTATATGCTTTGTGGGAAAAGATGACATTTCTTAGGACCTGGATAGTAGCGAAGAGACAAAGTACAATGGTTGAAAAAGTAAAGCAAATGTATTTAGGTTTGCATTAGGCACCCACATAGAAGAGACACGCTTCTGTTCTCACCCACTTTTAAATGATAACAAGAAGGGGCTGATCTATGGAAATATTTCAAAAACTGAAAGTTTCTTAGTCCTCCACAAGGCAGATATTGCAACTGGTATGTGTACTTCACCTGGAAAAGAAATGTCTTCCTACCCGCAGGAGGTACCAACCCCAAGAGGCAGCTTAACATTTATTTCCTATTTGAGTAGAGCAATTAAAAATAACACATCCCTTCCCCACAATGCTAGGACAAATGCTGTGACAGAATAATAGGTTTCTTAGTGTGACATGCACACAAAAAGTATCTATAAGCAGGTGGACAGAAGAATGTACACCTAGTTTTGTACTGTGCATGAACACATGCATGAAGTGGACATGAAGTCCTAAATGATTACAAGAGCACATGAAAAGTGCTAAAATCATTGCCAGTGTTCCAGAGGTCTCTCATTTACAGAGCTTAAAAATAACCATGGCTTTCAACACAGTCATTTTATTAACGCTAAACCCCACAATTAAGTAGGATTCGTCCCTTCCGCTGTCACTTCATAATCATACCAGCTCTGCTGAGAGCCACACTTCCCCACCCTCCTCCTTCCATTCTTGACCTATGCAAGTTGAAATCTCAATAGGGTACCAGAAGGCTAAGCTTTTACATAGGTCTAATTTTCAAAGCAACAGCCACATTGAGAGAGGAAAAGAAATGAAAGTGTGCTGTTGCTGTGGAAACAGAGCACAAAAATACTCCCATCAGATCAAGTACCTCTTGCAGGATCAAGCACACCACTGAAACAGTCACTGGAACTTCCTCTAGCACGCAGGAAGGGTTAGGACAGGGAACACAGCCAGCCCAGATGTCTCTACAATTACGCAGATTTCAGGAGATCTGGGATAGCTTTTCAAAAGTGAGTCACCTGCTACACTTGATGAGGAAAGTATCGTGTTTGTGAAAACAACTGGAAGGCCCTGAACTGGGAAGTGGATAAATGGCACACCTTGCTTAAATTCTTCACAGATGTGTTAATACAGAAGTCAGGACATGGTGTTTAACGGCAGACTGTGGAAATGCCTGGGCCTGCCCCAAAAGTTTAAAGGCTGCATTCAAAAGCAAGGCTGGTGAATGGTAAAGAAGAAAATTAATCTACAGCCTAGTGGAGTTATTCTGTTCCTTGTTCCCTAAGACATCAAAGAGAATAAATAGAAAGTGATAACGTAATTAAAGACTACATGATAATTAACACACAAAAATGACTGAAGTAAGACCACATAGGCAAACTTGATATCAGACTACTCTAATTTTTGAGTGACTTGACTTTAATATCATTCTTGCACATAAGTTTATAGTTTTGTTCCTCTCACCATTCCCTTTGAGATTCCTTAGCTTTATAAGTTGCTTATACCCTGAACTACATGAAAAGTATGAAACTGCAAGAGTCTAATACAAATCAGTCAGAGAGAACACTGTAGTTAAAGAAGTATTAACAAGAACACATAGATAAAAGCCAGCTCCAGGTTTTCAGGAAGAAAGGAATTGTCAAGCATCAGCATTAGAACTCATACTTTCAAGGATCAGGTGAAATCCGTAGCTACTTGATAATCTAAACCACTGATTTTGCTAAGACATTTTCAACATCAGAGATGATGGCAGGGGATTCCAGTAGGTTAGAAATTTGTTTAGTTTATCAATGCTACAATGCTAACACATTAATTCCCCAACTCTGAATCTTCCACCCTTCCTTCTCATTCCAGCAAAGCATCTCATATTAAAAAATTACACATTGGCAAGCTAGAAGAGTCATTATTTTACAAGGGTGTTGTGAAGCTTAACTTACGTTTGTAAAGCTCTTTGTATTGTGCCTTTCATCTACTGTGAGAACCTCACAGTATTATCAGTAAGGTCTTTTCTACATTAGAAAAGCTTTGCTAAAATAGCTATACTAGCAAATTTGCCTACTCAAGATGTGGTTTACACAGGCAAAAATGTTATTTTGCCAGAATAGCTAATACCTACCTGCTCTTGGGTAGATGTTTTGCGGTTTGTGGATTGTTAAAGGATTTTTCGGATTATTAGGCTTGACAAGACACATTCTTTACTGACTATGATACAGGATTGTGATATCTAGGATTAAGATACCGGATATATGCATGTATATAAGGGTGCTTCATAGAATAGCTGCCTTGGATAAATAAATATATTTTTCTTAAGGGGGTGTTTCTTGGTTCCTGTAACTGATTGGGACGTTGGAGGGCGGTGCCGCGCCTCAGATTGCATTTGGGGGATTGGTCTGGGACCCCAGTGGGTGGACCGCATCCCTTGGTGGGCGGACCCGGGACCTCTAAGGGGCGGATCACGACACCTGCATTTTTGTTGGATGTACATTCTACAGAGATTTTTTTTGTTTGTATCCTTAAGCAGTAAAAGTAATCTTATTTTGTTGTCAGAGACAGAGATCTAAATACAAGAGCAATAACAGGAAAAGGACCATCACAACCTCCTATCCAGAAAACACAAAAGTTTTAATTTAAAATATTTTCCAATGTCTTAACATAAAATATCATCCATTTTTAAAATCACATATTATGGCATTAGACACTGTAAAAAATAGCAACAACTCCTCCCTCCAATAAGTTTTATGAAAATGCCTCAGTTACTCAATTTATCTTCTTTGGCTTGCAGATGTTCATAGAAACAAATCAATGAGATTTCTTGGTTGTTTGAAGGGATACTGTGGTTAACCGATCCATTATTATGAAATGGCTTTTTAAGTCAGCTAAAAAGAACTACAACTCCCATGAATCATCGGCGAGTCCTCTGGAAGACGGAAGTCGCAAAGTCAGCATGGTATAAAAACTCAAAAGAAAACAAAATCTCACTCGTGCAGCTGGAGGAGGAAGGAGGCGGGGGGGGGGACAAGCAGCTGAACTGAACTGCCGCAGAAGCCAGACACCCCCCCGTGCCACTGCTGGCTGCTTCTGGAACTGCGCCAAGTCCAAATGCCGAAAGGTTTGAAGCAGGGTGGAGGAGGGGAAGCTGCTGCCTCCTGCTGCTTAAAGAAACCTGACACTCTAAGAATTCTAAGTGCCTCCTGCCACCGGGGAAGCCTGAACTGAGCCCTGTGGGGAGGGGAAAGGCCGCCGCCGTGGGAGTGGCACCAAGCCAAACAGCTGCCTGCCCCGCATCACTGTCGCTGCTCCAAGTTGAAAGCCCACACCTAAACCCAAAGAAATTACAGAAAAAAGCTGTTGCTGGTGTCACCCAAGCCAGGGGCGCTGCGCCGAAGAAACCTGCTGCCCCAAGCTGGGAGCGTCCCATTGAAGAAGCTGCATGCCACCGCCGAGTCGTGAGCGGCGTGCCGCTGCCGAAAAAATTGCAGCAAAAAGCTGTCATTATCATCGCCGTTGGAGAGAGACTCCGATCATGCCGAAAAGCTGGCAAGTCACCATCATCATCGGAACCGCCCGAGTCTGCCGGCTGAGCATTGTCGACCCAACCATCGCCACACGCCGGAAAAGGGTAGAAACCGACATATACACATACGCATGCACCGTACCACACGAGGTTGACTAAGGGGAGTGAGTGGGTGGGCGTGGCATCCTTTGATATCGTAATATCTCCATAGAGTAAATATGGTTTATGTGAATATATCTGGTAATAAATTCCTTAAATACTCATCAGTCTCTGTAATTGCCTACGAGCTTGGTGGGAAGTATCTCGCCTTGCCCTCGATCAATCCCCTTCCCTTTTGGGAGGCGGCACGGACGCTTGCGCCCAGACAGTGACATCTTGGCGTAGCTGGCAGGATTCGAGGGGTCTGTTAGTGATACTCCCTAACTACGCTCGTACGCATAAGTAATAATCAAGATGAGCTTAGAGCCTGTGGCTGAACCGTGGACCACCTCAGTCCCCCCTGCCCTCCCCCTGAGAAACAGGAGAAGTCACGGGGTGACTAGACAGTGGTGAACAAAGATAGACAAAATAAGCGTGTTAGGAATGGAGGTTCTCACAGGCCGAGCATGGAGAAAAGAAAATAGCCCTTGCTGGAATTTTGGCACACGGCCACCTAAGATAAGATTGCTACAGCGAGCTTCGTGTTTGCAAGTATTCTTGCAAAGCAGAATAACCAAGGTCAAACAGTACTCCATCCCAGCTGCTGCCAGGGATGGTATTAGAGAGGTAATTGATGATCTATAACAAAAGGGGGCGATTGTACCCTGTTATTTGTGACAGATACAATAAAAGGAACTTTTAGGGTAAGACAAGCTGAATGTTGTCATACCTGATAAGAAAAGCAGCAGTCAAACGAGGGTTGCTTTCTTGTCATTCACAAAACCCAGTGCTTTTTACTAATAGTTCCCTCTTTATCTGTAGTAAAGCAAGTATCTTTTGAAGAAAACTAACAGCTGTCAAAGCATAAAATACTGGAATAGCCTTTCAACCAAAAAATTAAGTGAGGAAACCAGCTGAATTGTAAGTGATCATGACAAAGTGATGCAGGGGATTAAAACTATATAACTTCATACAAGAGCAAGAGACTGACTGTCCCAGGAGGTCCTATCTAGTTTTGTGTCCCTTGTAGCATTTTTGGACAAATGTGGTGCACAGGGATAGTGTCTTCCTAGACCTGATCTTTACTGACAGAGAAGGACTAGTGGGAGATGTGGTGGTTGGAGGCTGTCTTGGGCTTAGCAACCATGAAATGGTTTCAGTTCTAGGCAAAGTAACGAGGAGGGGCAGCAAAATTAATTCCATGGACTTCCAAAGGGCGGACTTTGGCCTGTTTAGCACACTGGTTGAGAAAGTTCCCTGGGAGATGGTCCTGAAAGGCAAAGGGGCCCAGGAAAGCTGGACCTTGTTCAAGAAGGAAGTCTTAAAGGCACAGGAGCAGACTGTCCCCATGTGCCACAAGACAAACTGTTGGGGAAAAAGACCTGCCTGGCTGAATAGGAAGCTTTTTCTGGGACTTAGAAGGAAGAGAAGAGTCTATCACCTCTGGAAGAAGGGGCGGGCTACTCAAGAAGGATACAGGTGTTTAGTTAGGTCATGTAGAAAGAACATGAGAGAGGCAAAAGCTTAGGTAGAAATTGGTCTGGCTGCTGTGGCAAGAGATAATAAAAATCAATTTTACAAATTCATAAAAAAAAAAAAAAAGGCAGAGGGAATCGCCATTCTTTATTGGATGAAAGAGGGAATGTTGTCACTGAGGACAAGAAAAAGGCTAAGGTACTTAATGTTACCTTTGCCTCAGTCTTTCTTAGTCAGGCCAGTTCTCCTCAGGGTATTCAGGCCCCTGATCTTGAACACAGGGATAGAGACCAGAATAATTCTCTCATAATCCAGAAGGTGGTAGTCAATGACCTGCTATGCCAATTGGACACATACAAGTCTACGGGGCCAGATGAGACCTACCTGATTGTGCTGAGGGAGCTGGCAGAGGAACTTGCCAAGCTGCTCTCCATCATTTATCAGCAACCCTGGTTAATGGGGGAGCTCCTGGATGACTGGAAACTTGCCGATGTGATGCCCATCTACAGGAAGGGCAGGAAAAAGGATCTGGGGAACTACAGGCCTGTCAGCCTGACCTCGGTACTGGGAAAGATTATGGGGAGGTTCATCTTGGATGCGTTGATGCTGCAAGTGCAGGACAACTGGGGGATCAAGCCCAGCCAGCATGGGTTCATTATCCCCTTCTATAACTAGGTGACCCACCTAGTGGATGCGGGCAAGGTGGTTGATGTTGTCTACCTGGACTTCAGTAAGGCATTTGACATCGTTTACTACAGCATTTTGCT
>JAVSBS010006545.1:17467-77618 GCA_033124195.1 Coracias cyanogaster | reverse complement strand
GCTCGAGAGATGTTTGGGTGGGGCAGGAGGGCAGAGCGAGGGGCAGGGCTGTGCACCCCTCTGGACATGGGAAGGTGCGTGCTTGGTGCTCTGGGGCAGGCTCACCTCTCCTTCATGGGAAATAGGAATTACCATGAAAAACTAACAACAGTGAACATCTTCTCTCCCTTCCCCTTTATCAACATGTCATTTGCTGTACAGATCAGGATTTTTTTTTCTCCACTTTTAAATTTTTTTTTTCTAAAAAAGAAAAATTGTTTAGCAAGAGTCAAACTGTGAGAGGGAACGTTGCCAAGATACACAGAAATATGCCATCACGGCATCACCTTTGGAGACCTTGGAAAGAGTTTAATGGAGAAGACAGATTTTGGTTGGTTTGGGTTTTTTGTTCTCCTGTCATTGCAGCTAGGTATTTTTGCCCTAAGTTGCAGCATGCTGGGATGCTCCAGTCACAGATAAAAACTGCTTTAAACTGTGTTAATGATGCAAACTAACAAAAGGGATGCTTTGCATTGCCACAGAGTGGTGTCCCTGTAGCTCTTTGCACTCTGCTGCTGTTGATAGGCAACAAAAAAAGTTCACATCTGCTCTTTCATAGTTTTGTTTGTGTTTTACTACTTTGTTGAATCTTAAGGATTACTGGTGAAGAGTAGCTCAGGATGTGTTTGGGATATATATATTAATGGAATTAATAGCATCTTGGATGCCTCTTGTATTTAAGTTTTCAATAACTGGGGGACAAAACAGTTGAAAGAGACAAAGGAAAGCTCTGGGTAACCCGCTTTGGTTATGGATTACACCATCCACACATTTACCTCAACCCTTTTGTCTCTCATGTAGTTATTCTCGCTTATCCATCCAGGTATCTGCAACTTCACATATCTCTATGTATTCCTGCGTAGATTGGAGGGCTGATAGAATGTCCTGCTGTCAAAAAGGGAACAGTATATATGTGTTAAAGGGTAATCACAGTGTGATTAGTGTAATTTAAATTAGACATACAGCTATATATATGTGTATAAGTGCACAAGAGTGCAGGGCATCTTGCATTTAATGATTTGATGAGGGAAAAGGTGAATTTTGGCGCCAGCTTAGAGGAAACCTGGCAGCACAACAATTACAGTTTGTGAGCTATTTCATGTATAGAAATCCAAGATCTAAGTGCTTTAAAATAAAGCAAGTCAAAATATACAAGTTTCTTAGCTAAGCTGAGGTTTAGGAGTTAGTGTTGTTCACACACAGGGAACTTGACAGCTATCAAACATCTGAAGTCTCAGAGCAACAACACCTCAATGGAGATGTTTTGGGTATGATGATGTTAATAAGCTTTATGTTTGTCTGGCTTTGCAGTTTGCTGCCGAGTTTGGAGGGGTCTTTTTCTTTGAAGATACACTGGGGATAAAGGCTAAGTGAAGGGAGCTGAGCACTGTAAATAATTTGGGGATAGAGAAAATGAGGCTGAGGAGAGACCTTCTTGCTCTCTACAACTATGTGGAAGGAGGTGGTAGTGAGGTGGGGATCAGCCTGTTCTCTCAAGTAACAAGTGATAGGACAAGACACATGGCCTCAAGTTGTGCCAGTGGAGGTTTAGTTGGATATTAGGAAAAATTTCTTCATGGAAAGGGTCATGAGGCACTGGAACAGGCTGGCTGGGGAGGTGGTCGAGTCACCATCCCTAGAGGGATTTAAAAGACGTGTAGCTGTGGCACTTATGGACATGGTTTAGTGGTGGGCTTGGTAGTGTTAGGTTTATGGTTGGAGTTGATGCTGTTGAGGGTCTTTTTCAACCTAAATGATTCTGTAAAAAATGCTATTCTTTTTTCTCCTTAAAAGACAAAAGACAGAAAAATGAATTTGATTGCATGTGTGCCCTTAAAAATCAGAAAGATATATTTTTTTAATAAAAAGATACACTCCATCCAAACTAGAAATACTTTGTTTAAAAATGTTTGGGGGTTTTTTTTGTGTGTTTGGTTTTGGTTTGATTTTGTTTTTGACAGCTCTGCATTCCTCTATGATAGCTAAAGCTACTTGTGATCTGGAGATACTCATGGAGAGAGAATTGCTTCAGTCTCTCACAGAACCACATCTTCTAATGAATAATCTATTCAAACATTTCTCATTGCTGAGCTGCAGAGGTCAAAGTGATGCTGACTGCCTGGATGGCCTTGGATAAGTCATTATCTCCCTCTCCTTCCTCTGCAAAACCTGACTGTTAAATAGTTCCTTGCAGAAGAGATGTGAGAAACAATTAGCTAATGCTGGTAAAATGTTTTGAATTCAAAATATATTTCATAGGTGCTTAGAGTGACTCCCATCAGCCATTGTTACCAGATGCCATTATTTACTAGGCTCTGATTTTTGGGTCTTTCGCTAGTGGGAATAAAACAAGACAGATTCAAAGTCTATCAGTATTTATACTTCTGTCCTCAGATGTTTTAATAACAATTCCCCATTGATTTAATATGCTGTTGATCCCTTTAATAAATGGAGATATTTCCTATTCCACAAATCTAAAAATCATGTCCTCCACTAAGCTGAGGACTAGTTTCTGTGGTGTGATAGCCACCCCTGGCAATCAGCCACGTTCCCATTTGATAGTAATATACGTGTACAAGTGTCTCTGTTTTGTTCCAGTCTGTCACATCTTTTCTAGAGCAGATTGCGATGTTCTGTTGTCTCCAGGATCCCTGGGGCTGGGGTAGTCCTCCTTTTTGTTTGGTGTTTTAAACTTGCTCTGCTGTCGATGGGCTAGGAGGAGTTCCTGTGGTAATAGGTGGAGGTGAGGGTGAAACTGTGAAGCAAAGTGTTATTCTGCATCAGACAAATATTTTACTTGGTCTATTGCTTTTCCTTTATATGATATATTATGGATGTTGCGATGTTACAGTCTATGTATTTATAAAGTGTGCCCAGCGTGCAGAAGAGGACCATGGTGGTTAAGAGTTGATGTCTTGAGCCTGGCTCTGACCCTGCTGGGGACCATGAGCATCTGCAGCTGCTCACCCTCTCACCCAGGGCTTGCTTTCCTGCTATATATTGGATTGTATTTGATTTATGTTTTTATTTAAGAAATGCTTGTAATGCATGCAATGTGACTATTTTTAGTAAGAGGAGTATAATTTTTCTCCCCATTTATAGGATGGCTATTTTTCCCACCGACCGAAAGAGAAAATGCGAACAGACAGCAATAATGAAAATTCAGTACCCAAGGACTTTGAAAATATTGATAACAGTAACTTTGCTCCCAGGACTCAGAGGCAAAACCACCAGACTGAGCTGGTGAAAAAACCCCTTAGCAAGCAAAAGGAGCACTTGAGAAAGAAGCTGGAAGAGGACAAGATGAAGGAGAACTTACTGCTGGGGAAGAACTTCAATGAGGTGGTGCAAGTCAGTGATGATGCCAGAAAAAACAGCAGCAGCATCAACAACAATTTGAAGGAGATTCACAGCCCTCCCAGACAGCATCCTTTAAAAAAAAGTGGGAACAGCTCCCCTGAACTGAGATACGACCAGCCACCAAAGTGTGAGGTAACAGGCAAAGAGGCAATCTCAGCCATGTCCCGGGCTAAGTCTAAGCAGTGTCGGCAGGAGATCGCAGATGTGTATTGTCAGCACAAGCATGGAAAGCTGATGCCGGAGAAGGTCACGCGTTTCTGTACACTGGAGGGTAAGTTGGTAGATGGTGGAGGAGAAATAATGTGGTATCTCGGGGGAAGGACTGTGTAATTGAAATAGCCTTCTGATGACAAATTGTCTTTATTGCAGGAATGTTTCATATACTTAATCTGTGAAAACAAGAAAGTATTTGGGAGGATTTGAGGATGTTTAAAACAGAGTTAAATGGATGTCACAGGTTGTCACAAGATCCTTGGCAGATTCCTATAGAATATCTTTTTCACTTTACTTGCACTAGATTTTTATTACAGTATGTGATCTAGGTATTCAGCTGCTACTCCTTTTTCTTTTAGTTCTTAATCCACAGGCATAGAGAAGCATGGTTGAAGTCTTGTTATTCTGTAGAGGAGCTGTGTGCCTTTTGGGGGTCAGGGGACAGCCATGGTGAATTTTGGTGCCTTATGGTAACAGATAAATAAGTGGCATTGTTGTTTTGACCATATGGCCATTCTTCTGGCACAGTGCAGTCCTGGCTAATAACATGGATTGCTAAGTTATTTGATAACCCAAATAATTATCAGAAGAATAATTTTTAAGAATTTCAAAAGATGGGGAAAAAAAATCTGATTTTCTGTCTCACTTCTATTTTTAATGTTGTTCAGTGAGCAAAAGTAATTTGCAAAATGACTGTTGTAGAGAGTCAGTTACCTCTGCTAACCTAAGCCAAGCTTTGATTTGTTGCTTTAGGTTTCTCTATGCAGTCGGATACATGAGGTATCTCTCATCTTGCTGTCGGTTTGCATGTGTGAGCTGACCTTTTCCTACTTCCCTGTTTTCAAGAAGAGTGCTTCATGTGCCACCATGCATTTAGCTTTAAGCTTCTCATACACTGAAGTGCCTTTTTTTTGTTAAATAAAAAAGCATTGATCAGTTGATCAAAGTAGGTATTGATCAAGGAACAGCATTAGCTGCAGCAGCACTTGTTTATACAGCAGTCCAAAGTCCCCATCCCGTAATTGGCACTTCAGCCCCTACCTGTAAGGATATTCCAATGACTTTGTCCAAGCTGAAAGTGCAGGGGAACTTTCATAACTGAGAATAGGTCTTGCTTTGACCTGCTGAGCCATGGGGATTAGGGGATGTTTAGTTTCTTTCATTAGGAGTATTTGGTTACATCCTCTAACCCCCATGCCTTACCTGTTCATTACACCATCACAAAGCAGTGGTCGCTATTGGGTGGTTTCAGTGTGTGAAGGAAGAGCATCCATGTTGCTATTGCCTAATTTAGGAGGCTAAACTCCCTGTACAGACAGTGGAAAAAAGGAGGTGCCCTAGAGGATGTTTCCAAACAAGAGCATCTCTATGTAATAGGAAACTTAAGCTTTTATTATAGATAACGTATATTACCAGGATGAATGGTATGAGCATCCCATTCCCCACCCCAGAGCATCTGTGACTGGTTTGGGTTTTTTACTTTGTTTTTTACCATGTCTCTTTTGGTGTTTTTTCTCCCTTTCTTATCATAGCAATACTCAGAATTGTTAAGCTGGGTGGGCAAACATTGGAGATAAAGAATTAATGGAACAGGCAGAAGACTTGGTGTTCAGAGGGAAGCAGGGAGATGGGCAGCAAAAGCAGCACAAGTTTAAGGGAAGATAAAAGAACAGTAGAGAGGTAAGAACTGAGCAAAACCAGACATGAGTGACAGGCTGAGCATCAGTGAGTACCTACTGCATGCCCCTGCAGTCCCACCGGGGTAGCACTGGTGAAATCCACTGTGATAAGCTTGTCCGTGGCATCCTTTACTCCTCTAATGACAGGAGAGTCAGCTGTGGTCTACAAGAAAGCTGGTGGAGGTCAGCACCTCGCAGACACTGTCCTGCACTTTTCAGGATCAAGGACTTATCTTAGTAATATCATCGATACCTTGTGTAGGGTAGATGCATCACATGTACAAATACACAAGCGATGTCCTGGAGAGAGCTGAAAGATGTATTGTCACTGGTGTGGGCGCGCAGTGCAGCTGCGTGCCGTTTGGCACACACTGTGATTCCATCCCCTGCCTGCTAATCTGTCTCCCAGGGATGCAAGGTGACTTTCCAGAAGTTCTAAACAACTACAGTTCTTGAAATCAGGCTTCTCAAGAAATACTTATTGCTTCTTTTTAAAATGTAGATTATAACTCATATGCTCTGCAGTCAGGATAATAGCATGGTCTTAGAACAAAGAACAGTGTCACCTTTTACACTTGCAGCCTTTCAGCGTGTACGTACCTTGCAGGTTGATATAAATACTTCCTTTGAAATAAGATGTAGCAAAAGGTCCAGGAAAACTGGGAGCTACATGACTAGAGAAATGGAGAAGTTGTTCAAATATGATTTTATTGTAAAATACTCTTTAATTTAGTAACAATTCATTAAAAAATGAAACGTAAAAAGACCATGGCTACGATTTTAGGTTTGCAGTGATGGAGTTTCATTTAGATTTTTATTTTTGGAATGATGGTTGTCTAAAAAGTAATTGAAGGATGTCTTAACTTAGCCAGGTGGATCCTTGTGGAAAGTGTTGACTTTTTTTTTGCCTTGAGGTTATTTCCTCCTACCTATGCTGGCAGCTGAAGTTAAGCACTTCAACAGCCAGATTTCCTTGGCAGAAAATCTGGACATCCTGTTACATACAGGACTTCTTTAGACCAGATCTGGGAGCTTTGCTGTGGAGAAGTGATCAAGCAGCAGGATTCTGAATGGGACCAGAGTCGCTTATGCAGGAGGTGCCAATGCACAAGCACATTGGGACATCAGGCCTATGGAGGACTTAGAAGTCACTTCTCAAACATCTGACTACATGTCAAGACAAGCATGTAGGAACCCCCCAAAAATGAAGGTGCCAAGTGCCTACCAGAAGGAAATATCTATCTATCTATCTATCTTAAAAACTTGGTAGGTCCCCTTTAACAGCCCTCTTAAAGATATATTGCCTGTGTTGTGGTCTCAGGTCTCCTCCCCGCTGCAGAACATAAATACTGTTGTTCATTCACAGGCTGGCTCTATCTCTTATCAAAGGTATCTTCATCAACTCCAGAGGTTTTTTAAGGAAGTTGATCTTGGTTGGGAGATGGTTATGGAGCACTGGCCATCCATTCTTGGGGATATAAGACACGTCATTGTTAGGATCACTGGTAGGGGGAGGTCTGGGTGGAGATCTTGCCACTTTATGCATCGAAAAAGCTATATGCTATTTGTCAGCAAAGTCAGACATCTGGTGACTGAGTCTATGTATTCAGTATGTGAGAGCTATTCCATTCAGTTTGGTTTGAAAAAAGGTTTCCTGTCTGTTTTCAGCAGAGCTGTGAACTATAAATATTTATGCATTGAGGCAGCACATTCATCCATTATCCCAACATATAGACATATTCCCAGTGCTGTGGTTTCCATTGAGGTGTCATCCAGCATTTAATCCCCTTGGATCCTGTCTCAGCTGATCAAAACCACAAAGTTGCTAAGTGTAGCTATCAATCATGGACATGACTCCATCCAGCTGGATTGTCATAAACGTTAAGTGATACATTCACTTGAGTGATCATCAATGGGAACAAGATGTTACAAGCTATTTCTTTTTTAAGTATTTCTTGTTTCCAAAGCCACCAGACAAAAGAAGTTGAATGTAACTATCTTCAGTGTATAAAAGAAAGAATTGTTAAAACCAAGAGCGTCACGTTTACTACTTGTTTGACATGCAGACATTATTTCCATGAGAACAAGAGGACATGGCTGCAGTTCCTCTAAGGACTTTACAGAGAGACAGCAGAGACAACACTGCTGAAGCAGCAAGATGGGACATGGCAACTTTACCAGTTACCTGGCTGGCAGAGCATGTCAGCCGGCATTTCCCAACAAGCCAGTCTGGGCACAAATGATACAGAACAAGGGACTGGTGTCAAAGGCTTTAGATACAGTGTCAGTCTTCACTCAGAAGGAAAGTTTGGAGTTTGTAGAAGTGTGTTTTAAGGGGAAATGCAGTTGGGGAAGGTAAGAGGGGAAAGTAGGTTCAGCACAAGGTTAGATGAGGGAAGGGCACATCCAGTCCTGTGCAGGTTGAGGAGAGGGTAGAAGGAGACATCCTTTCAGAGTGCA
Source organism: Coracias cyanogaster (assembly GCA_033124195.1). Classification (NCBI taxonomy): domain Eukaryota; kingdom Metazoa; phylum Chordata; class Aves; order Coraciiformes; family Coraciidae; genus Coracias; species Coracias cyanogaster. Next base: position 69,867 of record JAVSBS010006545.1, on the reverse strand, counting down.
TTTCTTCTCAGGACGTGTGATATGGAGATCAGCAATCTGTGGACAATGTGGCAGATTGTTTCTTTGCTGGAGCTGTATCTAGGCTGGTCCTATATAGGCCAGACTAGAGACACTGGTTGCCCTGGTGTGCCAGACTCACTTCTGCTAACCAGAGCTGTAGGTGGACCTGGACCAGCTGCCTCCCTTCTTTGTCCACCATCATACACGAACGGCTCTCCTCTTGTGCAGAGGTACTGGGAAGAAGCAGAACTTTCAATGTGAATTCTTAACTCTAAAATAAGGTTCAATCTGTACCTAAATAAACTTGTCTTTCACAAAGCACAAGTGACCTGATCTGTGCCGTGTTTCCCCCAGCAGAATCCCTTATGACCATGGGCAGGAGTATGGTTTAGAATGGCCACTGTGACCCTGACTGCTGGGATTGCTGCCCAGATTATTGGGAGCAATGCAATTACAATTAGAAACAGAAAGAAGAAAGCCCAGCTTCTGACCCACTGTCTGGATTCAGTCCCTCCATTCTCTGGTTTTGACTCCTAGATGGATCAGGGTAGTTTGTAGCTCTGAATCCCTTGCCTTGCAAGTTTTCTGGTTATACACCAAGGTTCATTCTTAGTCATTGGCACCAGGTACCATGAGTCATCTCAGGCATAGTGCCAAGTGGTATCTGCATCAGTTCTTCTCTGGGCCAGCTTTTCTAGGCTGCCTTGTCCCCAGGGGAGACTCTGGCCTAATACTTATCAGTTTTCCAGCTGGGTTTATGCTTGACCTGAACCTACAGTCCTAGGTAGACCAAAAGTGTATAACAGATTTTTTTGAGGGATGTTTTCTAAGATGTAGTTCTGGCAAAAGAGAATTCCCTAGGAAAGCAGAAAGCCTCGAGTGAGCCTTATTATTTTCCCTTGGCTCTTCTGTTGTCTTTTTTTAGTTTATAAATCAAACAGGTTTTCTGCTACCTTCATCCCCCATGGGGTAAACCAAACTCATAAATAAAGTAGAAAAATAATCAAGCTACTGTCATTCCACATCATTCATCAGCAGTGAAGGAGCTCTTTGCCGATTAGACTGCTTTCTCTCTGGTTGCTTATTGATAATGCTGCTCTGGCACGTTGAAGCAAGAGTTTTCAGTTTCTTGCAGGCTGCTGAGAAGAAAATTTTCCATTTCATTTTAGAAAACACAGCCTTCTTTTGGTTTTCATACTGAGAGAAAAGGGCTATGGAGCTCTGTTTACTGAATGATACACACAGGTAGTAGCAATCTGCATGTCTACAATGTTTTTTTCTGACTACTTCAAAGCATTCAACAGTAAGAGGTATGATTTGCAGGGGGAGGATTAGCCGCTAAGATGCCAAACTCTTATAGGGTGGAGCAGAGCAGTTCTTCAAGGCATGAAAATGAGAGTATCTTCCATATAATATTAAAAGAATGGGAGCTGTAACTAAGCAATATGCTTCTGTATCCACACAGTATGGCTTTGTTTAGCTTTCATATTTTTGGCAATGCATTTTTGTACTCACTGGGTTTGATCTCAAGATTACCGAACCCCAGATTTGTCTTTTTCTCCTGGTTTCAGGATTCCCAATGACATTGGCTGCTGCTGCTTTTCTGTACTTTTAATTTGTTAGTGACAAAATTACTGTGGTGAGATTTACACGGCTTAAGGAGCATGTAAGAGCCACTGCATGTGCAGCCCAGACAGCATTTTAATTTGCTGCACCACAGATGACTCTGGTTGCAATAAATTTACTGTGAGTAGACTAATTGCAAAATAACCCTAATTGAGTAGTTATCAGCGAACAACATCCTGTGGAACAAAACTGCTTACAATTAATAGCATTTAAGCCATACGCTGGTATTGTGCAGAACACTAAGATGTAATTACACCGTGTACAGAGATTGTGTTCTGTTCTGGAAACCATGTTTCCAGCACTACTTTCATTATAAAGGACTGTTTCAAGATTCAGTACTTCCATTTTAGGCAAAATGAGCTTATAAAATAAGTAGTGTGTCTCTCCTCTGCCCTATGTAAAGTAGAACCAACTCCAGTGAAATCAGTGAAGCTGTGGCACTGTGAGGAGAAAACTAAGATCTCAGGAAGAATGCATGTTGCCAGTGGTTCTCAGATTAACTTCTATTATGGCCACGTGTGCAAGTTTGCATAGTTAGGATGAAAATACTTCGTTGTTTTGCCTGAAGATGAACCCTACCTCATTCTGTGGATGGGGACTGGAGGTAATTTCTGTGGTGACAACGCATGTCACTGCTAGGACCCAAAGTGAACCAAAGCCCCTGTCACCAGACTGGATGTGCAGGCAGGTGTCCTGCCATAGGGCTGCCGGCGTTTCTGTTGGGTGACCAGTGCACTGCAGTCATCTGAAGGGAGTCATGAGGCAGCCTTGATGTAAGAGCTGCCAAAACGCTTCCCACTGCTCACAGCTGAGTTGTGCCCTGGGCCAAATGACAAATGAATGAATTATTCTCAGAAACTGGATCTGGTCAACAGGTCAGAAACTGGACAAGTTTCTTTGCAGAAGGAAGATGTGTGCTCCTGGTAAGGGAGCTGGAATTGCTTGAAATGTCCTTGTGGCATCCTGAAAGAGGGTGACATTGTATTGCCACCTCTCTGCATCTCATGGGACTGCTGCAGTGTGGAGGACAGGAGACTGGTGTTTCTCAGGGATGGGTATTGCAGAGCTGGGGGTTCTTCTCACAAAAATAAGGCCTTTATGAGCAGATTGGCTCTGTCAGCACTGTCTTGCATCATTTCAGCTTGTTATTTTAGAATAAATTCATTGAGAGGAAAACTGCATTGGGTATCTATGCCAATTAATCCTTTCATTTAAATAACAGACAATTCCTGTCTTGATCACCTGCAAGTTTAGAAGTGGGAGAATGAAATCAGACTGATGTTCCTCTGTTTTTTCCACATGATGCTACTGTCTGGTCATGTTTTTCCATGCTAGGCCTGTCTGGTCACCTGTGGATCTGGTGGCTGCAGAGTTGATCTCTGACAGGCCTGGGTAGCAAACTTGCAGAAAAACATCTTGTCAAATAGCATTGTGAGGAAATGCCAAGAGCAATGCATGACATAAGGAATGGAGGGCAGAAGGGCTGGAAAATTTATGGTCATCAGCCTTAGTTCTCACCAAGGCTCTATTTTGGAAAATGATGTCATTTTATGGAGCATTAAAGGGGGCGCGTGGGCAAGCGTGGGAGAGGATAATGGCTAAGTATGTCCTTACTGCAAACCTCCTGGGAAGAGAGCATGAGGGTAGCAGGAGCTCAGTGAATGTTTTCATAAAGATTACTGTGTGTGTACAGAGATGAAAGAAAAGTACTTAAGTGATCACTAATGCTTCCCAGTGATCCTGAAATGTATGGACAGAGTGACTAGGTGGAGAGTCAAATACAACTATGACTAGAAAAAATTATTGATACAATGGCATGAGCTGAGGAGAGGACAGGAAAAAAAAAACCAAACACAAACTCAAAACTAAACCACCAAACCCAACCTCGCCCACTAGTAGGAAAACTTGAGCCATACTGGCAGTCATTATTTTTTTTTCATGTAAAATAGGCGTTGGACCTCTGGAGTGGACCCATTACAGTGGTACTAATAGACCTTTAAGAGGAAACATGGCGTCTAGTTCTCAGATATTTATTCAATGCTGAGCAAGCAACTGTGCAATGTAAATGCACAGTAGTACTGAACTGAGCCTTAGTTAAGGCTGCACAAGCAGCCTTGATGTTACATTCTTTCCTAATTTGACTTTGCAACCGTAAGAAAACTGTGTTAGGGTGTCATTGCTATGTACGAATTGTAAGCAGGGAATAGCAACTTTCAGATCTTGTCTTAGGCCTAAAATGTCATCAAGGACACAAGGAGTTTGCTGGGGCTGACTCACTAGAAATTCAGCTCTGCCTTTCTAAGCATTGCACTTCTCTAAGTACCATTACCTAGCCAAGTAATACTCTGTTTCGACAGGAATCTACAGCTGATGAACTATTATTTTGAGAATGGGGAAATGTCACATCCCAGAAATCCCACACTACTGTGACTTGAGGCTGCCACAGTTTGAAGTCAGTGACACTGACTGTATTACTTTAAAAATAATTGGGGGGGGGGGGGGGGGGGGTGGAATATTGAAATTTATTTTCCTCCTCCTGAGCTGGGGCAAAGAATTTTCTTCATTTGTAGCTTTTTGAAACAAATGCCTTAACTATATACAGAGTTTGATCCAGAATTAAGTATTTAGGTAAAGGGAATGCACCCCTTTTCAGGCAGGTTTTTGAAAGGGTACATTTATTTGATGTATTTCAGGAGATGCTGGGCTTTATGAGACCAGTGGCTATTTTGTAATGTCTTTCCTTGGAAATGAGGAAGAGTTAAGGGATCTACTCTGAATTAAAATGCCTACAGTCTAGGCATGAAGCCAATCTTACAGGTCATTAATGCCATTTTAAGATTCCCAGCCATAATTTAGTTGTTTCTGTTGCAAATATTTCTTATACAGAAGGTAGTTTTAAAACATCAGTCTCTTTTCTCTCTGGATAATCATGACTTCTATAGAAAAAGTGAATAACAAGAATCTGTAGCTGAACAGCCTTGGAAAAGATTTCAAAATTGCTCAGTATATTTAGTCTTCCAAATAAATGCTTGTCTGTGATAGTTGGAGAGCATGTTAGAAGAGAATAGCCCTGATTCCCTTCTCACGCTATTTTAATATCCATGATATTTCACGGATACATCATCTAGATGTGTTGAAGAAGTTGTTCCTGATTGGCACTATTGTAAGGAAGAGCAGCGTACTTCTAACTCCCAGTATCTACTGCTGTCACCATCACGCTTAGTTGGAGGCACATTAAACTCTGACTTACTCTATTTACAGTGCTATTTTTAAATAAGATACTGGTTTTGAAGTCCTGGCCCTACTTGAAATGTCCATGGCAGAAGTCCATCATTTTCCTTCTCTAGTTTTCCCATCAGCCTCCAGGGAAGCCGAAGAATTTTTCAGTCCTTTCTCCTAGAGCTTTCTGAAGCTGAATCATCACTACCAGCTCTTGTGTTCGGTGCTTACCCATCTGTCTTCTTCCAGTGGACGTGACTAGAAGAATGGAGGGAGATTTAAGCCAAAAAACAGAACTATACTTATGCCAGGAGTTTAGAGAAAAAAAAAGCCTGGGTCCTCATGAATCAAAAGCTTTTATTTAGTCACTGCTATCCTTACCTTGCATTATTCCCTAAGGAATCACTGCCATGGCAAATTAAGATTCTTGTAGAAGGACACTCTTCTGAGCTGTCATGCTGATAGTTTGAGTGCCAGCTTTGTGAGTTTGAACATGAAATCTTTATGACCATAAAGTTATTACATCACCTTTGTGAGGATCAGCTTGAAGAAGCTCATCTACAGAGCTCATCTCCCATTTTCTTGCTAGTTCCTCCAGCTTGGATTTGCTTGCTTAAACAACCAGTTGTACTTGAGGCGTGATAGTCTGTAATGGTTGTAGGTCTGTCAGAGAGCACCACACAAAAAACTCCAAAAGGATCTTTTTCTATAAATCTTGTTGGAAACCTCGCTACTCAAGGGAAGTTTAAGTCAACTCTCCCTGGAACTAAAACAACAGAGTTGCTTGTATCATTCCCTTTGTTGCGAGGTGGTTCCTTCTCTTTTTTGGAGGCCTCCTTGCCCAAACTAATGGTGAAGTATTTTGTTGATGTCTTGATTCATTTGTGTAACTCATTAAAAGTTGTAAGAGAAACACTTCACTGGTGAGAACACACCTTTGTTTGTGACTGGCTGTAAATAGCAGCTAAGCGGTCTCACTGTTTACCTGTGTTTTTAATTGGAAATGAAGCTTTCCATCCAGCCAATGGGTATCACCGTGCAGTGATTTTAAACCATGCTACTTTTAGACTGAAAGCTTCTGTGTATGCAGTGTATTACTGTGCTGCGTAATATCATTGAGCTTGACAGTAGCATGACTAAACAGAACCATACATTTTCATGTTCTCTATTTGTGGGCTGTGATTCATTCTGGGCAATTTACTGAATAGTAGGGAGGAAAAGGGAATTTTAAAAGAGGAATTTACTGCAATATATGTTTTACCCGTTTGTACTTTCTCTTTTCCATGAACCTAAGTGTAGGTGCTTGGAAAAAATTTCACTAGTACACCTGTAAGCTTCTGAATGGGTTTGAGTATCTATCCCAAAGTCATTTTCTCTGTCTGAGAGTCACGTTCTTTGGTTGCTTATTCAAAAGCGTTGTAAGGAATATACTTCCTTACAGAAGGGAAAGCTGGACAGGAGAACCAAGACTGGCTCAGTTGCCCACCTTGCCAGAGCAAGCCAATGGCTAATGAGAGGTGTGGCTGAGATTAATTGTGAATAAGGCTTCTGCATAACACACATGGGATTTTCCAAGCAGGCAGAGGAAGGCTACATGGAGCTGATGTGTTTTTGTAAATAGTTCTACCATTTTCTGCCAGGAGGTGAGCACAATCCCAAGCTTCCCATGAAGTATTAAAAACAAAATAGGCTAGAGGTTTAACTGATGTATTTTGCACTAGCTTTGATGACCTCATTTAAATGATGTCTTATTTCAGTAACTTTTAACCTTTATCAGTGCAGTTTAAAATTTCTCTATGCATTTATATCCCCATAATATTAAGATCACTGGGGCAAAACAAGACAATTTTATCCCTGCAGGAGCAAACAAACATCAGGGAAAGAAAAGAGGTATTCAGGGCTGAGGATTCTCATGTTACCAGTCAGTGAAAGTGTATGGTCCAAAGCAAAGCATATCCATTCAGCATTGTGAGAATAAGAGCAGTTTTATGGCAGTTCTGATTCTGAAAATGTTCTACCAGCAGACCCATGAAAACCAAATGAGAAAATCACTTCTCAGGCTCTCAAGGAATACTATGAGGAGGCTTCAAACATCTCTGGCCTTCTTCACCTAGTCAGCAAAAAGGAGAATCCATTCCAAATGGTCCACATCTAGATCTTCTTAGTGAGAAATCCCATTAGATTCAGTTCCATTGTTTACAATGAAAAGGCTGCAGTTAACACACAGGTTCACACATTTTCAGTTCTCTTGACAATTTATGGCCATTTGTAGGCGTAATTTGCAAACATGCAGACAGGATCATCTTTGTGTTTTTTTTGATGTTTGCTTTCTCTCACTGTAGAAATTTAGGAAAGAAATGAGTGATATTAGAGAGTCCCGTGCAAGCTTGAAATGGCTCAGAGAGTTCTACTGGAATGCATCCAAGGAGAAGTCTTATTTAGAAGAAGGAGAAAAAGAAAAAAAAAATGTTATCTTCTTGTCCCTGTGATGAAAGAATATATATATATTTTTTTTTTTTTTTTTTAAAGTCTATTTATTATCACCTGAGGATGTGATTACCCAGAAGTCATTACAGAGCTCCCAACTAAAGAGTGACAGGAAGAATGTGCTCTATTATGCCATATCATAGGCCAGCCACAGAAGCATTAACTAGAAAGTAACCCCTAGACTAGTACTGTGGAAACTTGAATTTCATTCCTTGATGTGTCACAGGCTTGTTGGGACACCTCAGACAACTCATGCCACCTACTGATCAGGGATAACAGGTACTTAACTCCATTGCAAATACATGCAGCCGAAAAATGGTGTGGGGTGTATTGTTGTTGGTTGGGTGTTCATGTGGATTTTAAATCCTGTTTATCAAGAGACTTGGAAATAATTTTGTTACAAAATAATAACTTCTTTTGAGTCATCTAAAGGAGTTTGTGAACAAAAATGTCTTTAAGGAGGAAACTGGTAACTGAGTTTCTCTGAAGCCACTGAAGTGCTAAAATCTATAGCTCTATCGCTGAAAACCCTGGTGTTTTGCTGGGGAGATAACGACAGGCAAGAGATCATTCCAGCTGTGGGTCCAGTCTGACTTACTGTACCTTCACTGAATTTATTAACACATCACTGGTGGCAGTTCTCCAGCTCTGCACCAAGGTAATGCACAAATGCCAATCCGGATGAAAAGTTTTCTGTGATATTTCCCTTCCATTTTTATCTGTTCAACTCAGCAGCTTTGTCCCGGTGCAGGAACTTGTGTGGAATGGCTGGTGGCTGCTCTAAGAGGTGTCAGCTGTGCAGCGTATCAATTGATGGCTTCTGCGCTAGAGACCTGGGAAAAGCATGACAGTAACTTCCTCTCTTGATCTGGTAGCTGTTAGCATGTCTTGATATTTTTCACTGAAACAAATCAGTTCCCTTTGTTTCAGGGTAGCTAGGAAGGGAACTGTGGTTTTAATTATCCTATCTTTCAAAGACTGCCCAGTGCTGTATTGGTTTCCACAGTAAATTTCCTCAGGTAAAGTGACAAATTTTTCATTATGAATCAGCTATCCATGAAAGATTGGATTTAGGTCAGAATGTATTACCCTACGGAACTGAAGCCAATATTTAACATAATGTCAGCTATCTTGATATTAGAGAATTTAAATGGCTATGCAATTTTATTCAATGATGAAGTTATTTCAGTTGTGTAGTATCTGTCTAGGCAATTTGATGTACAGAGCCTTGAGATGAAAATTGGATAAACATGGAAAATGGTGATTGATTGGTAGAAGGTTGCAATAATGTCTGCCTTGATATACCTTTTATTGTTAAATTATTTATCTAATGCAATCTCCTACACTTTTAGGAGTCTTCAAGTTGGCGTTAAATCGATGTTTAAATCTTCACAGTCAGAAAGGCCTCATAACTCAAGCTGATAAATATCTTCTAACATATCAGGAGGAATAATGATCCATCTTAATTCTGAAAGTAGGAAAGATATTATTCTTTCTATTTGTTATGAATCCCTGTAGAAAGACTGAGCCATAAACCAGAAGAATTAAGATTAGGAGACTGAAATAAATATTAGAAATAAAAAGTATAGTAGTAGGTTTTCTGGGGAATTGAGAGAAAATTCTGCTTGTTTTGAAAGATGAGTAGAAATCTTCACCAGGACTGAGCAGAATAGCATGAGTTGACATTCACATGCTGGCTGTCCTCAGAGGGCATGCACAAAGCCTTCTAGAGGTCTGTGGGGTGGCTCATTCCTGGAGGCAAAGAGAAGAGCAGGGTCACAATCACTTTGTCTGCCAAGGTGTGTTGAGCATCTATTTCAGATGACTAAACCTACCCTTGATTTGTGCTCACGGCATAGAAGATACATGGTGGATCAGGGGAATAGAAGCACGTAGCCTTGGAAGAGCTGGAAACAAAATCACAGGGTGGCATTTGGAGTTGTCCCTCGGAGAAGACTGATACCATGCAGATGGCCATCCATGCAGCCCATGTACTGTGAAGCCTTGGTTTATTTGTGCTGTGCCCTGCACACCCTCTGCCATGTGCTCTCTTGCCTAGAGCTTGCCTAAATACAGATTAATAATTTTGTATTGCATTGTCTAGAAAACAGTGTAGATAGTTTGGGGGTTTTGCTTGTTTGCCAGGTGTTATACATTGGGCAAGGGCCTGGATTACTTACCTAGAAGGCAGGTAACGGGATCACTAAGTACAGCTGAAGCTGCTCTTTTGCTCTGGATGTACCAGTTTAAACACTAGAAAGAAGTACTAAGCTCAGTCAATAGTCAACAAGTATGAAGTCCTCATTCAAATAATAACTAAACTTAGTGAAGAGTGAATGGGAAGTGCACGTTCCTTTCCACCTTAAAGACAGTGCTATTGTTGAACACTAATGCTAGAATTTTTTAATAGTAGAAGGCCTTTTATTTGTTGAGGTACAGATGGAAAAATATACCCTATGGAGAAATAGGATCTCCAAATGAGTTTTCATCTTCAAGCATGACAAATTTATTGTAACCTATATGTAAAACTGTAGCTGCAATAGCACAAACTTGCCCTAAATAAACCATCAAAACTTTCTGAGTTTGTCCAGAATTCAAGCAGGACGTGAAAGCCTTGCATCATCCCTGAATAATACATTTCAAAGCTGATGAAACATATTTCAGCATTTGCATAAATCTTGAGTAGAAATAATTGTGATTTGACAATTTTCTTTTCATTATCTTAGTTGAGTACTGAAAATGATAGTTGTTAGATGGCCTAAACTGGCATAGCTGCGTTTGGATAAAGCAGTGAACCTAACTGAGCCTGCAGCTTTTCTGAAATGCCATCATCTTCCTTTTAAACAGCATTTGCCTATGCTGAGGCAAGACACAGAAAATCCAGCATTTCTTCAGATTAATTGGATTAAGCTAGACTGGAAACTGTGTAATACTACACAGTAGGCATTTAGCATCCCTAAAGCTTCAAGCTTCAAAGAGCAGTTCCCCCAGCAGTTCAGGCTCCCTACCTGGGCCTGTTTATTGCTTTGAACATGCAGTCATATTTTTATGATTCATAATCATCCATAAAGAAATTCAACTGTTATTTAAAATGCTCTGTTGGGAAGGCTCAGTAGTTATTAATTAATAATGCATCAGTAAAGCAACAGAAAGGCAGGTAAAGATGCAGTTAGAGGTATTGGCTGGGTCTCTGCTGCCTTCAAAATTGTATTTGTCTCGTTTCCCCAGGGTTAGCTTGTCAGTGTGCGATGACTCTGGGTTTTCCTCTTCATACTCCAGGCACTTTTTTTAGAAAATACTGACTCATGCGTGAATATATGCATAATTAAAAGTAAATCAAAATGCATGTTAGCATACTGGTGTAGGTTAAGAGGTATAAACTGACACTTAATGTGTTTTCAGGGCGAGAAAGCTGTCAGGGATTTGTGAGAACACAAAACTACTCAATAATATCTTCAAAATGCAGAAAATGTACGGCTAAGAATAAAAAGGCAAAAAAAAAATCTTCTTTGAACTGCTGTTATATATTGCTAAAGAGAATTAGCAATTGAAGTTAATAGGCAAAAGTGTTACCATTTTATTACGGTGCCAGTAAGGATCGACACAGCGAAAGTCAGTGCAAACCTGGTGTATGCAGGACAGAGTTAGACCAACTGAATGCTCCTGCTCTGGAAGAGAAAGGGTGAGCTATTTTGGGATTTCCTGCACCCACTGTTGGCTCACAGTTGAGCTCTATTTAGCAATATTTTGTTCGCATTTAACTTTCATGCTGATTACCACATTTGCAATGCGTCCTATATTTGTGTGGTAATTGGTAATCTGGAAAACTTACTTGGTGTGCAAGATTTAATGTGAGTTCCTGCTGCCATGCTGACAAGGAATTAGCTTTTTGGAATCTATCATATGTTCTCAGCAGGCACATATGTAATTAAAATGAGCACACGTAGGGTTTCATATTAACACTCAAATCACCTTTGGCAAAAGATTTCTGTGTTCTTTTGGGATTATACACCAGGGCAATGTAATTATAGTGTCAGGTGTAATTGTTATTTTTAAATACTTCTTCATTTAACATAATATTAACCCTTCCCATACTAGTTGACTTTTGTATTTGGAGAGTGATTTTGTTTAAATAACTGGGTTGCAAGCTTTGTTTGAATAACTTGCAAGCAAATGGGCATTCTGTTTCAGATGTTGTCTTCAACTCAACAAAAGCTGTTTTGTTGAACGGTAAGTGTTTGGTGTCATAAGACATTGAATTAGTTTACATAAAGAGTCATTCCAGAAATTACAAGTTTTTACATTAAGGAAAAGATGGTACTTACTGTGACAGTAAGGTCAGGGTGGTAAGCAAACTGCTTTTTCTCTTTACCTATTCTAGAATAATACTCTGAAGTAGGCTAAAAGACTCTTCTGAGGAAATTTCTTGAAGTACTGACTAGACACATGTTTTCTCTGGAAGCTATTTCTATAGGAAATATAATGCTTTCTTCTTAACCTTAAGAATTAGATGCAGTGTTTTCAATAAGCACTTACTTTGTACAGTCCCGGAGCAGGCAGCTCCATCTGCACACTGCAGTTTGTTTTATAAACAAACAGGCTGGCACTGGATGTTTTGAAGTAAATGCAAGTTGGTCTCTGGACAATGGTCCTAGTCATAGGGTTTATTTTTGGGTAGTCCCGTGAGGAGCAGGGGCATGGACTTGGTCATCCTTGTGGGTCTCCTCCAACTCAAGAGATTCTGTTTCTATAATGTGAAAAATATACTTTTTTCTGACTCTAGAAGTAAATACTCCAACTGATGAGATTCAACTACATGTTTTAAAGCAAGGTTCCAGCAAAAACAGCTGAGATGTAAAAGGAGGCACTGGCAGAATTTGCCAAGGAGTCACAACTTTGCCTGGGTAAAAAAGAAGTTATATACTACTGAAGACTCTCCAAAGCACCCTCAACAGGCTACTTTGGCCAATATTTTTGATGGTATTAACCAGATCTACAGTCTTCCAGCATTTTGAGTGTGGCAAGACTCAGGCCAGGCACTCAGATTGGCAGGGAGCGGTCTTGCAGACGGAGGTATCACTGAGCCACAAGGAGAAGAATCCTCAAAAGGACTTAATTACTTTGATGGCTAATGGCTTTAAACAAGAAGTGGGGAGATTTAGATTGGTGGTGAGACACTGGAACGTCTTGCCTAGGGGGGATTGTGGGTGCTCCATCACTGGAGGTGTTCAAGGCCAGGTTGGATGGGGCCTTGAATGACTTGGTCTAGTGGGAGCCGTCCCTGCCGTGGCAAGAGGGTTGGAACTAGATGATCTTTGAGGTCTCTTCCAACCTAAGCCATTCTGTGATTCTATGACTCAGTTTTAGTGCCAGGTGATGGGTTCTGCCCTGTCAGTCTCACAGAAGAAAGGGAATGGTGTGTGTACAGATAAACAGCCCGTCTTCTAGCAATACTGTCTTGGGAACTAATATGAAGTGATTTTTCATCATTCTTTTAATGTCAAAATAAAGATATTGGAAGAGAAAATACATTTGAAGGAAATTGCAGCTCAGTTGTATTTGATTCTTTTAGCTAGAATGGGGGATTGTTAAGGAAGCTCAAAGTTAATCTGCGTTTATATAGATCAAGAATTGTTCAGAGCTGGAACATGAGCTAACTGAGCAGAATTTGGCTCAGACATGCTAATTCTCTTTTGATACTAAATTTACACTGTCAATGTTCCATTGATTTCAGATGGGTGTCTCCTGCTGCATAGCGGGAGATGGGCTGAAATGAATCCAGCAAATGAGCTGAAAAGAGTTATGTTGCTACTACTCATTAACTAACTTGCCTTTAAAAATAATATCCATACTTAGCTACAATTAAAAATAATCTCTGGGGATTTTTGGCTTTTAAGCTATGAGGAGGATGAGTTCCTGATAGTCCACAGTCACACAGAAGAGTTTGCAGCAGCAGCAATAGTAAGTGGAGACCCTGCTGGAACTGGAGACCTCAGCAATTCCTGATTCTCTAGTGCTGTGATTTTTGCACCTTTCTTGAGGTACTAGCATTAGGATCTGTACTGATCCTGCTCTTGCAGGTAGTGAAGTACATAATTATTTTTGCAGCAAACCTGTTGGGGCTATTTCCCTGTCTCTCTTCCCCCATCTACCTCCTATTCCTCCTCTTCCTGAGGATGCTCAAAGTATAAATTATGAGAAGGGCTGGCTTAACCTACCCTACCTGCTGATTCAGTTGCTATCACTCAGGTGCTCGGTGTCTGAGGGCTGCAGAGCACTTGCTCTTCAGTCTGGGAGTCTGCAGTTAATGGCCAGCTTCAACCAGCTGACAGCCAGAGAGACTTGTAGTTGTTACTGCTATGCTCTGCCAGTATTTCTTATTTTCCCTGGTCTCTTTTCTAAATAAACATGTCATTTTACAATCTGTGAGATGTTTCTTGTGTTTCACACTTTTTCATCTCCTAAAGTAGTTTTGCTTAGCAGTTTTGCTGCCGGTTGATGATTTTTATGTCCTACTGTACCGTAAAAGCCAAGTTGTGAATGAATTTGTTTAATCTGGGGCTCTGTCTTTTTAGAGGAGGAGAAACTGAATTACATCTGAACACAAGCTTTTTATTTTCTTAAGACTCCTGGTGTGATAGGAGTGGTCAAACAGCTTGTGTATGAGTGAGCAGGTGGCAAGAAAAAATAACAATTATACTGGAAGCCAATGCTACTGAATTACATCTTGAGTGTCAAAGCATTTTTTAGCACTCGCTTTACCTAATTAAAATGCATAACTACTTGAATGTGTGCCTTGCCTCAGAGTACGCTGCACTGTTAAGTTATTCCTAGAGATCCACACTAATGCATGGTGCTCACTTCTGCCAGACTCCCTGAATTCAGTGGTGTGCACAACCAGAACCTCTCTGAAGCCAAAGTCCCACTAAAACCTTGCCAACACACAGGCAGAAGCACTGGAAGGGCAGGATCAGTCCCATCTGCCATAAATGACAAGTGCTTGGTGCCAAATTTGGTGCCTCTGACTGCTAATGTGGGGTGGAGAGTTGCAGAATGAGAAGGCAGGCCCTGAGAAGCAGAGCTAAAACAATTTTAGCCATCATATCCACTATTATTTTTGGCTGTGAAAGGACAGCATTATTTTTTTTAATTATTTTAAACATTGTACAGATATTTGTCTTTTGCAGTATAGAGCAGGCTCTTCTATAAGTTACTATTTAAGCAGCTCTTGACATCTGAGGGCATCATAGCCTTGTTAAAATCTGAGAGAAATGTATAACTCTGGTTTATAAATTACAATTATTGCAAGAATGTCTTTAGCATACACATTCTCCCCAGAGGCTTTTGACAGCAGTCAGTAACTTACTTAGTCAATAAAATGACATCTTTTGCACATGGTTGTTTGGGGGTTTTTGTTGTTGTTGTTGTTTTTTAACAACAAAGCTGAAGTGTCTAGTGAAATACAGAAAACTCACTTTATTTTGCTTTTGTTGAGTGTTTTCCGTTGCCAGCAGTTTGATTTTCCTTTGTTTTCCTCTAGTGGTATGTTAATGGGATCTTTTTATACTGTGATGGAGTAATAGAGTGAAAGTCCTTTATTTGGCAATAAAGACTACACTGTTGCTTTCTATTCTTTGCCCATAAATGTAAGTGTGAAATACATCCTTGTGAAAACCAATCCAAATAATTTTCATGAGACCACTTCAAAAAAATCAAGCTCAGTTAATGAGTCTCAATTTGTTCCTTGCTTGTGAAAACATTGTATTAGGAATGGTTTTCTCTGTTGGTGCCCAGGGGTGAATGTTCAAAGGCCGGCGTCCGTACCCACCTGCTAAGGCTATAGCCTTAAGTCCACTTACTCTTATTAGTGATGTTTCTAAGGAACTGATATTCGGATATGAAGTAGGGAGTTAAAATTAAGTCATCAGTTTCTCATCTGTATTTAATTACACATGTTTATGAATGAAAGATACGTTAATATCTAAAATGTCTCTTCTGTGTGGCGAGCTTGCTTTTGCAGTTGCTGGGAATGCTCGGCCTGGCTGATGGGCTCGGACGCACACGTTTGCTGGTGCTGCCGCTGGTGGGACTGGAGGCTGCTGGTTTGAGGTCAGGGAGCGGGCTGAGCTGCAGCTGAGGGTGCAGAGAGGGCTGGAAAGCAGGGAAGGCATTTAGCAGCTGTCTCGTAAATGGATGTTTCACTCGCACAGAACCGATCGCAATGAAGCGTGGAATTCAAGATATGATTTTCAAGGCACCCTAATTGGATTAGAGGGATTGTATTAAAGATATGTTGGCTATGAAATGTTTAGAGGATTAATGCCCAATGATTTTTTTTCGTCTTAAACCATCGTTACTAATCCCTCTTGATCAGAAGCAGCTTCTGGAAAGCATTCCAGCCAGGAAGGAGAGCCCAGCCATACCTTTCCCATCACTAAGAAGAGAGCTGTAGATTCTAATAGGCAGTGCACAGACCAAAATTCTCCATTTTAATTAGATCCAGAGTACTTATTGTCACTAGTATTTTTTTTTTTAAAAAATGCATATATTTACCTCCTGAACATTTTCCATGTTAATGAGCAATTTGGCAGTATAAGGATGGCCTGTGCAAGGATTAACATCCATCTTTCTCCTGTTTTGACCTGTCTATATATGTTAAAATCTAGCTGAAGTAATGCAATTATGTATTCAAACATTATTGTAACTAAGCATACCGTATGAGTAATCTCTTGAAGTCTGCCAAAGGAACTAGTGTTAATTGCTTACAGTAGAATCTGTTTGCTGATGTAAATGTCACAATATAATTGTGTTGCATTCCTCTGTCTGACATGTAATATACTAAGAGAAGATTGGTCCTCTTTTCCTTCTGTGTTGGGTAAAATTATTCGTGCTCATCCTTCAAGAAGTACATACACATGGTAGCAAGCTTTCTTGAAGTACAAGAGCTGATGAATGATAAAATAATTCATCTGTTACTATTCAGATAACAAATTATAAATATTTTATATAGGGAGTGTGAGGTAGAAAAGGGAAGGTTATGTACTTCTTTAGAAACTTATATTACACAAAATTAGCTCATTTAATGCATGTGATAGGGAGAAAAGTAAAATGATTGTATAGATAAATGCCAATATTAAGGGAAGGCATGGATCTTTGAAAAATATTTAGTCCTTTAATTCCTGTCTAATAGTTCCCACTTCTGCTCATCATAAGGACTTTGTCACCTGGGGAGCGTTTAAGCAGTGGGTGACAAGCTGCAGAAGTTTAAACAGGGAGGCTGGAAATGTCCTGGTCTTGGTAGAAATACCAGCTGAGCTGTGCCTTGAGATTTGCAGAGCTCAGGTGAATCTTCTAACACTGGAGCAAAGGTCTCTGTGTCATGCTGGTTTTGCTGACCAGAGATAATGAGAAATCCCAGGTGCTGCAGGGGGAAGCCTGCAGAAAAGGAGTGGCCATGCTTCTGCAGCTCTCTTCCTTGAGAGGAAATGTACTTTGGGTCATTTGGGAAAAGCATTGCTTACCAGTATCCTTTGACACAGAGGATGTTTGACCATAGTTACGTGTCAGCACACATGCTGAAAAACATACTCTGAATGCAGAAACTGCATTTGTTACAGTGGGAAGATAGTTTTTTAGGTGTGGCATTTAAATATTTCAATTCCAGTTATTTCTTAACTAACCTACCAGTGGATACAGTGTGTGTACGCACACAGAAGGCATGTATATATTTATGGTACATACACATACCTGAATCTGATGTCTCATGCATCTTTTGTTGCCATTTTGAGTTTCTGAAGAGCACTCCGCTATGTCCCAGCCTTGCAGCTTTAGAAATCCCTTAAGCTTAACTCAAAGGGCTGCGGAGGAAGCAAAGCCTGGCAGCTTTGGAGTGCATCTGCCCAGACATGGGCTATTTATCCTTTCTTCCTCTTTTGACTCTAATGCGAAATTCCTGTTAATTTCACTTGCAGTGCAGCTAATGTCAGCTATAATGTAAGGCCAAACTTTTCCATTTTACAACACACAGCCACAAGACACAGATAATGTGGGTTTATTTTTGCTTTCGCTGGTGTCAGTCTTTATTCTCGGTACCTAACTAGACCTTTTCCTACTAGCTATTTAAAATGCCTCTGAAAGTCTTGACTTTTTCGATCTTTTTCCAACATTATGTTCATAATTATCTTGGGTACAGAATAAAGACAGACTCTGTCCTTCCAATTCTGCATTCAGAAAATAGGAGACAGATGTAATGGGAATCTCAAAGGAAGGATTAATTTTGAGTTAGCAGAGCAGGTCCTCATATGGTATAAATTAACTTGATCCTGGCCTTACATCAACTGATTATAATGATTAACTGTTCATTTCTTAAGAATATCTGGGGAAAAGATATTTTACATAGGACGTGAAAGATGACAGCATAGTAAGAAAGAATGGGAGTACATTGATCAGGCAGGTAACAAACATGCTTTTATCTACCTATTCATTTCTTACTAGTCTCAGCAGTACATAAATATCTCCTGGGAGGTTATGTGAAATACAGACTTATTTTAACTATGGAATTGCCAATGTTTTCGCTCGGTATTGATCATTCGTGCTGGGAACATGACAGGAAGAGATGGAGTAAAAGTTATGCATGTGCCAGTCTCCAAACACACTGGAAAACACAGGAACAGGCACTGGAATGAGCAAAGGCTGTTTCAAATGCTAATTTGAAGCAGGAGCCTTGATAGAGCTTTATTGCTGTTATGCTCAGGATTTGTTACATTTATATTGTTACTTTCTTGTTTAATGTATGCTCTGGTTGCTCTGTAGTAACTGGTTGGCTTTCAGGTTTCTATTCCTTGAAGAATTAAACTTGCTGGTAATTTGAGGCAGAAGAGAAAGTCTGAACTGAAATAAGGACATTTTCTATATCTTCTTCTTGTCCTGCTCAAGAAATCTAAAGGCTTCTCCAGCAGGGAAGGGAGCAAAGTACTTCAGTGTAGAGAATAGCCGACTCTGAAGCCCATTGTTGGTTTTGGCTTGAGTGGCAGTGAGCCTATCATTGATGTCCAAGCTGGGATGTAATTCATCTGCAGCAAAAGGGCTGGCATCTTCTGGTGTGTAATCCAGGCCACCTAAATCCATAGATTGTTGTCTAATTTAGGTGCCCTTAGGGCAAACTGCAGGTCCTGGGAGCACCTCTGGGCTTTTTCAGGTCTGCCATCACCTATGTCCCCAGACAACAGCTGTAGTGTACCAGGAGGAGATTTATGTATGTGTTGTCCACCACTATCGCTTGAGAGAAACTTGAGTCTATCAGCAGAAAGGATTCTTGTAAAGGAGCCTTGTTGCCACTCTGGCCAGTTTTGCCTCTACTGCCATTCCTTGAGCAGCCTCTGGAGAGTCCTTCTGCCTCCACTCCTCTGTTTAAAGAGGCTGACGTGTTAAACGAGGCACCTCCATTACGTTGCTGCACTTAGGCGGTGTGAATCTCACCGCTGTCACTGATGAGAGGGGCAGGGGACTACTCCATTGCCAGCAGCTCTGGCAGGAGCTCTCCAGAGAGGTTGTGCTGGTGGCCAGTGGCCCATGACATGCACCAGCTACACAAGCTTCCCAGAGGAGCTGGGTACCTCCCAACACAGTGGTGCTGGTTTTGTACAAGCCAGAGTGCTGTTGGTGTGGCTGTAGCTGTGTGCAGAAAATGCTAATAATGGATGAGGTTTTATAAATGCTTCAGTTTGTGTCCTCAATTTGCCTGGGAGTGGTGGGGTGACTTATCTCATCTGAGAAATTCCTGTTCTCAGCAGTTCTGGGCTGTTGAAAGGAGCATCCTTAGCAACAATCAGCAGTGGGTAAGATGTCCAAACACATGCCTCACGTCAACCCTTTCACTACCTTTTTTTTTTTTTTCTTTCTCTCTCTGTAATCTCTCCCGCCAAATTGAGCACAAGGCTTCCCTGACAGTAGTCACTCTGCTGGGTGCGAGCAGCTCTTGGGCCACAAGACCTGAATGAAGTGTCTTGCCCTGCAGTGCCGAGAGCCAAGCTGGAAAAATCTCGCTTTTATTAGGGGATTTTCGTGGGGCTATGATGGTGGTCTTTCTCTTTTTTGTAGTTCTCAAGACTGTTACCTCCCAAATGTTAAGTTGAACTAAGGTATAAGGTGCAGGAGTAGTAAGTCATCTTTGTAAGGAATATTTGTTTCTCTTGTTGTATCTGCTTTCCATCACCTCTCTAAAGTCCAGCATTGTTACTGAATATAATAAAATAATCTAATATATAAAATAACCTAATGCTCACTTAGAAGGCATTTTGTATTCACCATGATAACACTGATCATGATGTGGTAATTGGCTGTTATGGTAAATAGTATTATTGGGAAATTCATTCTAATTCAACGTTAATTAATTTACTGTTGCTTTTGAGTGTTATTTATTTATTCATGAGAGTCGGTGGGAAAAAGGAGAAAATGCTTGGCTAACACACTCCAGCAAAACTACAAATAATTGAGATTTGTCTCCCAGGAATGCTGCCGTTTTCATAATTAGAAGAGTCAGAAAAGCAAGCTTGTTACTGAGATTATTGGCCTGCCTAGATAAGTACTGTAGTAAATTAAGTTTAGTGTGTGTTGCAAGTGCAGTATAGTGGTATCTGATAATTAGTTGGTCATTTGCAAATCATAAAAATTGTTTCAGGAACTACTTGAGACTGACTGCAAGATAGAACAAAGGTTTTTTTCAAAATATGGCAGACTGCTTCACACCGAATGCTCCCTGGCTTGCTTTGAAGTGTCATGGATTGTAACTGTGCTGTCGCAGCACGTGCACGCATACGTGTAACCTGAAGTTCTGAACTGAGATTGATTTTGAACAGTCCTGTGTTATCCCAACTGCTTTCACAGCTTTTGTGATACGAAAGATTTCTGCCTTTGTTCTCAAGGTCCTTATACTTCTTCATTTACAATGAATCCTTCAAATCACTTGAAAAAGATCCACAAAGTTTTCTCATGCAGAGTGTCTTTCTGGATTTGCTTAGCGGGTGAGACGTGCCTCAGTGGGTTCTTGAGTGAGTCTTGGAAGTAGTGCATGCAGCACAAATGTTAAATAGCTCTAACAGAAGGATGACAAAGCTGGGATGGAAGCATTTTGTGAGTGTTTTGTTTTTTTTTTTTCCAAATTCCAAAACAAAACCGTGGTTTTGTTTGGGTTTTTTTGTTTTCCCTTGGGAAAAGGTAGAAACAATTAATCTTCTTATGATCCGGCTTTGAATATGAAACAGTTCTACATGTGTTCTCTATCTTCCTACCTAGCTTCTTTCATGCACTTTATTTTTCGATTCATAGACAAGGTGGAAATCTCTCCAGCACAGGGGTTGCAGGAGAACTCAACCTAAATCTGTAATGACAGTGAGTTTCCCTTTTTATATGAAATTCTGCAGGGATGCAGAGCTGCCTATCAGTTCACAAACTCACTGCAGAGAAACTTCCCGTGATCTCCTGCAGAAAATTGTCCAGCTGTAAGGCAGAGACTCTTCTCTGACTGCCCTGAGTTTATAGTGTCACCCTCTGAAATGATTAAAGCAGACTCCAAATGCCCACATCAGCAGCCCCTTTGTTCCAAGCCAGGGCTTCTGCTCAGCATGGAAAGAACATTACTGAAATCTGTCTCTTTAATGTTAAATGGACTAGTCATTGAGTGCCTCTAAATTATGTCTTGCTGCTTCCTGCATACCTTGCATTGATTTTTGCTTATGGGTTACTTGATCATATGAACTCACAAAGGATCATAAATTGCTTCTGTAATTCATGGTAGAGTCTGAGAATGAAAAATACTAGAGCGAGGTTGTTGAGATAAAACATTACTGCAAAAAAAAAAAAAGGAATATCCACTTTTCAATAGCAGCATGATTTCTGAGATTTTATCCGAAGTGCTCAACGCTAACTCACAGATTAAGTAGTATGGGTAACAGCAATTTTAAGGAAATCCATGGAATGTAATTAGCAATGTTTCATTCTGTAAACCATAAACATCCCTCTCAAATCCCTGTGCCCTGGGGACAGCTGGCTGAGTTAAAACCCACTAAAAAAAAGCATGTATATGATCAGTCATGTTTATTATCTTAATCAGAAATTTGGGTTGTTTTGCTCGAGGTGAAGCCCAGCCCCTCTTTGACCTGGTCAGTGGATGTGCTTGGTTTGGCTGGCGTGCAAAGGTGCCGATACCCTGAGATGCTGAAAATGATAAACTATATAAGTAGTAATGATAATTTAAAAAAAAGAAAAAAAGAAATAAAAAAGTACTCAGTAAAGTCTTTCACTAAAGATATCTGCAAGGGACACCATGGAAACAAACGAATTCTTTCTGAGATTGGAGGTGAAAATTGGCATCTCAAAGTTGGGATTAATGTTGCTAAAGACAGTTTTCTAGGTTCTGGCATAGGAAAAACTGTTTTTTCTGTAAGTATGATTAACACACGCTGTACTTCAGGAGTTACCTTGCCTGTGCAAGGTGTCTTTGCTGCAGGGTAGTGCAGGAAGACAGAACATCCCCTCTCAAGCCTGATGGCAAATGAGGTGCTTCCTATAATGGATCATTGGGCCTTAACTCCAGCAAGAGTTCTGGGTAAGTCCAGATAAATGTTGCTATTATCAAGCCCTCAGACAAAGACTTCTCATCAGGTCCTGATAGCTTAATGGTAAATTGTCCAGTGGAGTTTTTTGTTGTTTTTATACAACTCCAACTACTTCTGTTACTGCATCCGTTACAAAAATTGGGTTTTCTAAAAGAAGGAATGTGTTGTTCTTTTTTTGGCTTATCACCATTTAAGCAAGGCAAAACTGGTTTTGTTCTAACCAAAATGGAAAACATTTTCAGACAACAGCCAAGCCTGGGAATTTTCAACCTGCTGTGTTATTACGAGTTGTGAGCAATTGAATAGAAGGAGTTTGTAGTGGAAATCTGAGTTCAGTAACTAACTACCCCTCAGCTGGCTGTTGCAGAAATGGTCCCGCTGAAGGGAATGGGGCTGCTCCTGGGAGTTTAAGTAGGGACTGCAGAGCTTCTGCCTCTTTGCAGTGATTATGGCTAATACTCCTGCTATAATGACAGGGCTTCTGATTGCCTTTATGGATGTAATAGCAGTAAATAGTGTGCTGAACTGTACAGCAATAACTCTTCTGATGTCCTCTATCCATTGATTCACGCTATCAAGGCGGAGTGCGCACATGCAGCTGTGTTCCGATGAAGTCAGCAGCACCCACGTTTCTCTGCACAGAGCTGTTCTGTTGAATGGCCAGGACAATACCAAGCTGCAAATAGAAGTTGATGGATGGATTTACAAAAATAGTATGGCTCACAAAATTCATTAAAAGATTGCTTTGAGCTGCTAGAGAAGTCTGATGATCTCATTAATTAGCAATAGAAGTTAAAGATTAGTAGGTTGGCTCCGAGTTATATTGGTGGATGATTGAGTGTAATGTGGCACCACAACAAATATGAAAATGATTGCACTATGTTTATTATTCTGGCATTTAGTAATACTGCAGTAGTTGAAGATTAAACTCTTAATTATGAGTATTGATTTCTCTAGGCTTTAGAAAGTGGAATTATGCGAAATGCCATGCTAAGAGCAGCTTTCCAGGTGAGGTAGGGATGCAGCTCTTTACCCACTGAGACTGCCCCAAGCAACCGGTGCAGGAGATGGAAATTCTCCTGTGTTGGCTTGACTCATTTTTCTTGGAAAGGTGATGGCCCATGGAGAGGTGACTACTGTTGGTGAAGGCTGTGTAGGGAGTGCCACAAAGGAAGGAAGCTGCCCATGACTCCTCTGTACCTGGCGGGCAGGGAAGAGAAAAGTAAACAGAGGCAAAAATATTGTCAAGGGCTGTTTGGGACCAGGGAAAAAGGTGATCTCAACAGCAGCTATTTATTGGACTACAGTGACTGTGGGTGGAGGCCACCTGACTTATCACCCTGAGTGAGCTTTAGTGTATGTGGCAAGTGGCAATGTAGTGGTGGCACTGAAGGTAGCTATCAAATGCGGGTACTACCTTAAAATCCTTTTAGCTTTTTGTCACTGCTGAATGGTACAAAGTTAAGTGAAATAATTCGATGTAACTTCTGTGTCTTCTGTCCTAGCACCCGGAAGGGGATGCACTCCTACATGAGAGGCAGGTCATTGATACACCAGCATTAAAGTGATGTGCAAGACTTGGTGTGTGCAAGTTTTATAGAAAAGCAATCACTAGAGCTATTCAGATCTTGATGTTGTTCCTACAGCTCTGAAGTCCTACTGTATTTTTTAGTAAGCAGATACTCAATTGAATGTTTCCTGGCAATTTCATCTTATTTGTAAACCAGGCTGGTACTGTATCAGTAAAGTAGACTGCAAAATAGAGAGTGCTAATTAGCCATGGGCTAAAATCAGGGAAGTAACAGTATAGAGCAGAAGTTGCAGATATGCTGGCAGATGGAAAAAATACAACATTCTTGTCTTCATGAAATTCTAGGCAGGCAAAAATGGGATTAAGGAAGCCATAATATTATGCAGGTGGAAAATAAGACTATAAATACCTAATCCTGAAAGAGGAGGAAGGAGGGAACGTATGGAAAAGAGGTTAGAATAGGAAAACAGCAGAGAAGAAAGTAAGTCACTACAGGAATTGATTAAAGAAGCGTGATGAAGTGAGTTGGCATTTCAGGTGAAAATCCAGGAGGATTTTGTTCTCAGTAATTGCTAGACAAATGATAGTGTGGGTATTGAAAGCAAGTTAGGATAAAATACAAGACCCATAATGTGGCTATTTTAAACTCCCCTCACCTTCTATGTATCATTGCATAAAGCCACTAATTTCAGAAGAGAGGTATCCAAAAATGTAATGAAAACCACTAAAAATTTTTGAGTCCATTGATGGCACATCATTATCCTGAAATCAAAGCAGTTCAAAAGAAAAATGGGTTGGGTTTGCAAGTGCAGTTGCCCTTATTTCCCCTGTCAGTTCTCCTTGCAAGCACATTTTCTTTCTTTCACAGTCACCTTCTGTCTCTGTGCATATGCATTGGGGAGCTCATCAGCTATGCAGGAGAAACAGTGGAACTGACCATCAGCAAATGAGCATAATAAACAAACTGAAAATGATAAAAGAAATTAAACTTTTTCCTAATCTTTTAATATTGTTCATCTGAGTCTTGCTGAATTAGTGAGGGAGGATTTTTTTAAAGAAATACCAATTAAGTTGTTGGTGTCTCATTTAAAGTTAAGGTGACTCATGGGGCTAGAAATTTCCTGATGGGTAGTCTGAATACAACTGTGGGCAATAGAGTTGCTTTAACTTGTGAGCAATACTACTGCAGATAGATGTTCCCTGAGGGGCTGCAGTGAGGTCTTTTACATGGGGCAGGGAGCCTCTGAGACTTTGTGGGCTCTTCAGTGTTCAGTATCTTTGTATATTCCTGGATAGGCACATAACTGTCCTTTTTAGCCCCTTATAGTAAAGAGCCTTTTTCCAGAGACTGGGTATGCCTCTTACCTGTACAACTTTTCTGGACCTCCAGGATGGAAAGAACAGATTCTGACTTAAAGCAAGTGTGTAGGGAAGCACTACTGAGGAGGAGAAACTTCAGGGCGGGTTATGGGAGATGTTGAAACCATCCCTTTCTGGAATGTGTTGCTCCCATTGCAGCAGAGTCTCTCTCTATCATGGTTGTCTAAAAGGAGCGTTTCAATTACTCTGTACATTTCTGTACAATTAGCAGATCAAAATGTTTAGGTAACCTGAAACAGTGCTCTGCAAACTTTCAATCGGTTTGTTTTTTCTGAGTTCATGCTGCTACCTTTAAAAGGAGATGATGCAACAAGAAGGATTAGGCAAAGGCCTTTTTTCTGTGTCCAACTTTTGTATTTAATATGTTTTTTTGAAAGAAAGCTTTTGGCATTGTTTACTTTTATCAACATATGTTTCCAGTTTCCAAAATCTGGTAAAAAGTGTCATTCCCTCTCGCTTACTCTAACACTTGGCGAATGCTGTCTCTCCTATTCCTTGTATCTAATCAGACAGACATGAGGACACTTTTTTTAATAACTGTTGGAGATGTTTTGGAAGGGGCAGTGGGCTTCCTGGTGGTACTTGTGATGTCTGATAACTGTGCCCAGGTGCAGCCTTAAATTCATTCTGCAGCCTCATTAAGCCTGTTATGTCCTTACTGTGAAAGGAGTCTTGAGGTGGCGGGTACAAGAAGGTGGGACATTAGTGAAGAAACTGGGTTTGACTTACCTAGATCCACTCGGTGATTTTAGGGAGAAGCAAAGGATCCCTTATAAGTTGAAGAGAGGATGGTTGAGCTTGGAGGTCCTCAAGGTTTCGTGTTTGGTTTTTTGTTAGCTGTTAGAAGACCCCCTCTTATATATCCAAGTTTGCTGAGGGTCTTTTCCTGAGTACCCTTCAAATTCAAGTCAGTTAGGAAATTTTAACTGCTAACTGTATGAATATCTGCTCTGGACACAAGGAATCTGCTAAATGGCATTTTATCTCTAATTCACTTGAACACTTAATTGGCTCACTAGGCTTTTGTTGGGAAGGTGGGGAAAAAACAGCTTTCCTGATGGTGAGGAGAAAAGTAGAAATTATTAGTAGTTCCTATAAAAGAGTGTAAAACCCAGTTCTGTTGTTTTTCTGGGAGTGCAGGGAAGGCACCACTTTTAAACAAAGCCCGTTAAAGTCATATCCCACCTGTGGTTGTTAGCCAGGCTGGGCAGCTTGATTGAGCTGGTTATTTATTGAGAATATAAGTGTGCACTGAGTTTGAAGTATCCTATTCGGCCAAAGTGTTGGGTATGGTTGAAGGCAAGTGTGTTAATGTTCTTGCATATGATTGCAGCTGTTGCTTTTAGCTGGCTCAGCTCATGAATGGCCATTTCCTTGTAGTGGGATAGGAGCATCTGAGTCCTGCCCATGTTCACATGCATTTCCAAAAATTAAATATGTATTTTCAGTATAATCAGAAGTTCAGACTTTTTTAGATTATCAAATGGATTTACCTTTCAGAGGAAATAAACCAAAGTAACAACTCAGACCTTAGGACTTTTGGAACACCAAATCACTTTTGAGACAATGATATTGCCTTTCATTTAAAAAATAAAAATACTAAAATATACAAGAACAAAATTGGGGCAAGAGGGTTTTTCTTTAACTTTGAGGCACTTTACTTCCTTATTCTGCTTATATTCAAAATTTCAGGTTCTCCATAAATCATTTTTATTGAGAAAGTTCCTTAAAAGTTCAAAACACTTGAGGTTGTTTAACTGAAGAATGAATGCTGGGTTCTGGATAAAATTGCATTTTTCTTAAGTTCTGATCAGGTTTTTGAGTTAAAGAGCTGTTACACAAACCAAAAACAAAGCACTTTAAATTCCTAAGTAAAAATGTCCCTCCAGCTCTTCAGTTAATCAGTACATCCTGTCTTAACCTTACACTGCAGAGTTTACTTTAGAAAATGGAGACCAGAAATTCCTCCATTAAAATAAAGATGAGCATAACTGTTGAATAGGATTGCAAGAGCCCCTCTTCTACATGAAGCAATGAAGATATGCAGGTTGCCATTTAGGTGTTTCAGGATACATCTGCTGTTACAAACAAATGCTATCGGTCAAGATAATCCTCAGCAACTCTTAAGTAGCAGAATTTCACCCGCTTCTCAGCAGACCTGTGCTGATCACGAGACCAGCATCTTTTTATAAACAAGGCATTTCATTTCTGGGGGAGCAGAGGGGAAGTTGGCCTTGGCATTTTTGGAACACTTTGAACACTTCTTAGAAACGTCACGGCGATTCCTTTGAAGATGCAAATGTGCCGACCCAGGTAGAGTTTGGTCTGACTCATAAACGTCTGGGTACTTATCTGTGTTCATGCAGTCTTGTCCAGGTTGAGGCACACAGGCAGGGCTGCATGGAGAAGGCTGGCATGGCTGCTGCCCAGGGGGTGATGACCCTGTACCGAGATGGAGGAGAGGAGCACAATCTTGATGGCATGCAGGCTGGCATCCCTCCTGAGTTTTTGCTTAGCCTTAGAAACTGCTTTAAAAAAAGAGCCGAGGTGAAATGTGTACTGCTTTCTGCACCCCTGCCCTGTGGATACACTCAGAGATGTCCTGTGTTTTGTTTTTGAACAGGAAAAGCCAACAACAATGTACAGTGGGATGAGGACTCCGTAGAATACATGCCAGCCAACCCAGTCAGGATCGCATTTGTCTTGGTTGTTCATGGCAGAGCTTCTCGGCAGCTCCAACGCATGTTTAAGGCTATTTACCATAAAGACCATTTTTATTACATTCATGTTGACAAGGTAATATATCACTGGTTATAAATTGCCTGTCTCACCATCTGTCAGTCTACCCATCTTTGTCATCTTCTTCATCTTCTTGTTACCTCTGCTGCATAGAGTGCACGTCACTTTTTGTCTCTCCATCTGTTATATGTTTGGAGCCTCTTTTTCTCTTTTTTTCTTTCTTGTTATCTTCTCTATGTAACAGCTTTCATTTCTCCTTATATGTCTATGAGTATCTATCCATGTCTGTCTGTTGTACATTTAGTTAACAGTAATTGATGAGTTGATGCAGGCTGACAGTGGTCGCCCACTGGCTGGAGAGCTGATCCAAGGTGCCTTGGGCAAGTTACTTTACTTCACCCTCTAAAAGGGAGGTAGAAATAGTCACCTCCTTTATGAAAGCCCTTCAGGATCTACTGATGACAAATGATAAATAAGAGCTATTTACACTCATTAGTGATTACTGTAGTTGTAATAAAAAGAATTAAACAGGGATCTCTGTACGTTTCCAAAGCAGCATTTAGCAAAATAAGATTGTGTGCCATAGTGAGGACAAAGCAATGGCAATGCTCAGTGAGTCCAGAAGTAGAGTTGGTGGTTAGGGAGGGATAATTTTGGGCAGAGTAACTTGAATGTATTACTTTTTTCTCCTGTAAAGAGATCCAATTACTTGCACCGGCAAGTACTCCAGTTTGCCAACCAGTACCCAAATGTGAGAGTCACTTCTTGGAGAATGTCAACTATTTGGGGAGGAGCAAGTCTTCTGTCCACCTACCTGCAGACCATGAGGGACTTAATGGAGATGAATGACTGGCCATGGGATTTCTTCATTAACCTCAGTGCTGCCGACTACCCAATCAGGTACAATGAGTATTTTAAGAATGTACATGTTTGTTCCTAAAGGAAATCTGTATGGAAGGATATAAGAGATGACATATCCATGCTGTGCTGCAAGAAGCAGAGGTCAGAGGGGCAGTTTCTTCTGTCATATGGCAGAAGACTCCTCTTGATGAGGCTGGTGTCTGACAGCCACGCTTTAGCCAAGGAGACAATCACCTTACTGCACCCCATGTGTCCCTCAGAGGGACTGTGGCTGTGAGCAGGATAGCAGCACTGGTTCTTCACTTTTACTGAGGAAGCATGGCCTGCTCTATTGAGTCATTATTTCCAGCCAGGGACACCTGCAAGAGAGGATTGAGTAAAGTAGCATGAAGTGTTGGAGCTCAGCAAATGGAGCCCAGGCATGGAGAGATCCCTTCCTCCCAGGGCTCTCATCAATAGTTTGATTTGATGTCTCAGAAAGTGCTGAAGGTATGAATATAGATTCAGTGAAGGTAATGTTCTCCTCTTCCTTTTTTTAGTACTTTTTCTGTGGAGGATAATGATAGTAGAAGTGACAAATAAGTTGCTAGGAGTCAATTATATCTTCAGCACCAACCGTTGCCTGAAAATCTTTATTCATAGGGCGTCGGGCAAAGAGCTTCGCACATCACCACATGACAAGGCTTGTGATTTTAAGCGAAATTATGTTCTTTCTGGATTTACATAACCCAAGCCCCACAGCTGCATTCCATAAGGTTTACTACATTGTGCAAAAGTAGAGAGTCTGGAAAAAAAAAACAAAAACAATCCACCCCCTCCAAAAACAAGCATCCTTAAACTGCTTGGTTTAGGCTCCAAGAATTATCAAGAAAAGAGGAAATTCTCCTTGTGACTTCTGTTTCCTTGTATGTTGAAATGAATTGATGAAAGGGGAAGTAACTTTCTTGGGTGACTTTCTGATGAGTGATGACATAATGTGCTTTTAATACTCGTAGAAAAGAAATATATTAGATGGTTTCACTACCTTTCACTGATTAGGTTTTCGCAAGATCTCTCTCAGGGTATGGGTCTCTTCCTGAAGCTGCTACTCAGACAGAAATCCCCACTGAAGTGAAAAATGAAAAAAGCCACGAGCATATGCCTTAGGAAGGATTTTGTGAGAACTGACAAAAGACTTTAGTGCTGGTGCCCATTTCTAAGCCTTGTCAGTGAAATGCTACACATTTTGGGAAGAGCACAAGAGCTACAGAGATTACATTGATATTGGATAATGGGAATTTGAATTAAGAAATCATGATATTTCACACTGCCTCTGATTTAAACACTTTTGCTGTCCAGCAGGAAGACACCTAATAGTTTTGACATATTATCTTGCTTCTAAGGAAGAGTATGTTGCTCTCTGTATATCCCATGAGTTCTGGGAAAAGTTGGCTTGTTATTCCCTATTGTTCACTTTCCCAGTGAGGAACGCTGCGCTGGTGATAAAAGGTAGAATAATGCGAGACTATAAAAGGAAGAGGTACATGTTGGCACTTTGAATCAAGATAAATTGTAGGAAAATAGTTGCTGAAGGTCTAGTATAATTATAGACCAGTTCCAGCAGATGCATCCAGTTACCCTTCTGTGGTGTTGAGTCCACCCTAAACATCACATAACGCAGAGGCCATGACCTGGGGCAGTCTCAACTGATCTTAGTTCCCTGTGGAACAAGTTAAACCACAAGGCCAAATGTGATCAGTCATTCATAGACATGGCCGTAAACAATCATAGGATTTGAGTAGAATGTAGTCAGTTCGGTGTTAATGGATTTTTTTTGTACTAATGCTGTGGTATTTTGCACTCGTTCAAACTCTAAACAAGTGCCATTCAGCTGGGAAAAATTTCAGGTGCTCTTTTCTTCAGGGCGAAAATTCTTGAAGGTCAAGCTCATCCAGCGTCCATGCAGCCCCCATCAGAGCTACGTGGTGTGCTCTCAGCAGTGGGGCAGGCGTCTGAAGCGCTCACTTCCCTTTCTGTCAAAGTATTCTGTTACCAGAACTGATGGAAAGGTGCTTCCTCTTCGCACCATGCACTTCAACAAAAAGTAAAAAGCCTTTTTCAGTGCTACCACTTTAATGACAGTAACTTATAGGTACTGTTAAATTTTTTTGAATATGGAATATTACAGCTATAAACCCTGGAAAATGTTATCTCATCAAATAAATGTATGAATCCATTTCATTTTCATAGTGACAATGCTATAAATTAATATTCTTTATAATCTTTAGGAAGGCATTACCTCTCTGCATACCCCTTAGAGAGCTGATTGTTTTTCCAGGTAATAGTAAATAGGATGTTAGAGGACTTTTTTCCATCTTTCAGACCTCATGCTGTGATCTGTCAGATAATGGGCTAGGGGCAGTTTACACTTCTCTCACTGGTTAGTCATATTGCCATGGTTTTTGCTAGGTTTTTCTCCATAAGAACATATGAATTTTGTGGATTAATAGTTTTTATCCAGAGCTGCTTCACATTAAGCTTTCACTTCCCATCTGCCATTCCATCTGTAATGCTGAAACCTCTACTACTTATCTTCTGATAATAAAAGCTAATCCAGCCTTAAAGGTCAGGAAAATGCATTCAGTGTATGGGGTTAATACTATGTGATGAATCCTAAATCTGTCCAGAGAGCAGTCTGGTGTGTTCACAGGCTACATTTCAATTGCTAGGAGCTCTTCATCCTTCAGAAGAGATATCCAGAAGCAGATATCAAGGATCATATTGTATAATGGCGAGGGGGGGAAGAATATTAGAAACATTCATTTTGGGAGGGAGACAATTAAAAATGTGGAAAATAAAGCATATGCAAGCCAGGAAAAATAAGATACCCCTGTTATTCTTCTTTATGCCTCAATGTTTAGTTTGTGAAGTGGAATCTCTAGGTCAAGCACCTAGCACAAAGGAGGTCCTAATCCATGTGCTTCTAGTTGATAGTGCAGTAAAAATTACTGGCAGAGTCTGCACACAAAGGTGCCTCCAAGAAAAACACTGTGTTTACCTTTAGTCACGAGGTCATATGCTATTTATTGGCCTAAGTGAAATGATGTGGTGCATTATTCAGCCTTGACTCCATTCAGCTCCATTAAACATTCTCATCAGGAAAACGAGAGTTGAAATGGCCAAACATAAACCTCTAGCAGTGACTCTGAGATGGGAGGTTGTGTGACTGCCCCTCCTTTTGCTTTGGGGTTGTGAATAAAAAAGGGCACATCCCTTCAGGGTTCTCAAGAAATCATCTCTTGCAACCATTGCATTCATATAGAAATGAAAGCAACCAGCACCTTCCTTCCTTTTCCTTTTTTAAATTTAGTGGCATTTCTTCATGAGTTAAAGTCTTTTGAGAGTCTCTTTCAAAACTCTGTGGGAAAGCTATTCATGTCTTTAACCTCTTACTTTACATGGGTATCTATTTGCATTATTTATTGTCTCTGACAAACAGCATCAGGTAGTCAACCTTATGTTCAGGGACTGAAATTTCACTCCCAACAAGGTGAACTATGGTAGAGCATCTATTGATGCTGAATGTTTAATGTGCGTTGCAGGAGTCCTTGGATAATGTGGCAGGTGAAGTGTTGCACCACTTAAATTAAGAAGTTTAATGAGATCATTTAACAGTGAATGTCATGTCAGTGCTTACCTGGCCACAAAGCTTGTATAAAGAATAAACATAATGAAACATTTGAACTATTTATAATTTACAGTAAATCACTGAGCCTCAATCACCAGAGGGATCACCAAATCTAATTGCCAGCTAATGCTTGGTGTTTAATAAAGGTCAAGCAAAATTATTAGCAGAAGCTTGGAGAGTGCTTCAGAATAGTAAGAAAATAGAGTGGCTTATTGATGGAGCCAGAAACGCAGATACAGCTACATTTTCAATTATGAGCAATCAGGTATAACGAAGGAGCTGAAAAGAAACCCAGTGAAACTGTTTGTGTTCTGCTGTTTGGCACTATTTTAGGATAAAGACTGCATAGCCATATTTTCCATAGAAGCAGCATTGTGAAGGTTCAGTCAAACACATCCAATAGAGGTTCTGCTCTGGACCTTGAATCATAGTACAAGTAGCACCTGGAAAAGAGTGGCTCCAGACTCCAGGGAGTAAATGGCATGATCTGACTGCTACTTTGAACAGGTGCTTATTTGGTGTAATTTATGGAGATTATCTTTGTCAATCAGAATCACACTCAGAAATTAAGAAAGATGAGCTAGCAAAGAAATATTGACTGACCTGCTCTTGTTTCATTGTGTTGTCCTCTGATGGCCGAGGTAACATTGTTAATGCTGAATAGCAATATTCATCTAAACATTTAAACGCTCCTTTAGAAACTTGAGGGATGCCCTTTGAGATAGGTGAAGCTTTTTCTTAGGTCGGTGTTTCCAGCCCAATCGGCCGGCAGCAGAGGGGCGGTCTGATTCTCAGTCCTCCAGCAGACCCACACTCATGACTCTTTAAGAGACTTGTTAACAAAGATTACCACCCAAAATCAACAGTTTTAACTCTTGCCAAATCCCAGTGTGGTAGACAGTCTAGCAGTGATAAAGCTGTCCTTTCACTCATGTGTCGTCTTCACAGCATTCATCTCTAATAACTTACATGGCCAGGTGCTGCACTGGGGCTATAGCAGCACTGCTGCCTTTGGATATCAAGAAAGAAAACTGAAGGCAAAATGGCTGAGAGGAAAATTAATTATTAAAATTCTTCTTCTCTGCAAGTAGCCAGATGAAGTATTGGTTAATACAAAACCCAAGTGATGACTTTTGAACGAGGTCCATGGGCAGCAAAGTGCTTGTCAAGAGTGAAAAGGTGGGAGTGGAGGAAATAGGTCTTCAGGTTTATCACTCTGGTAGCAGGTGGATATCATTATAAGCAAGAAGTTCAACCTTTGGGGAAAAATGCTTCAGCACTTTTTCAAGTTACTTTTCAGGTGCCAGAACTACCTGAGAGAACTACTTGTTTCAGCCACTGGCCCAGATTCATCCCCTGCAAAACATGGGTGACTACCACTCTATATAAGCTACATCAGGAATTATTTTTACTCTGTCAAATGTACCATGACCTGCCCAGATTTCAACCGGACAGTTGACCAAATGGTGGAACTTTTGAAGCAGGTGACTGGGAGAAGAAAGTGAGAAAATACAGTTTGCATGGAGTGAGTAAGCCAGACTCGAGCTGCCCATCTGCTTTTGCAAAACTTCTCAGTTTTTGCAATGTGCACACTTCAAATGCAATATTGGAAATGCAGGAAAATCTCTTCTTGGAACTGAAACAAAGAACTTGACTTTCACATGCAGCACTCTAGCTGTATGAGAAATCTCTGAGACCCAGTTGTGCCCTCTTGATGGTTATGAACTTAGAAATCTCAAAGCTAGCAGGACTTGATGGAAGCTATGTAATGGCAAATGGGATCACCGAAACCATCAGCTCAAACGGCAGTTCCCCCCCACTTTCTCTCTCTTACTTCTCATCAGTTTGACTTGACTTGGTTTAACAATTCTGCGTCTCACTGAGATTAAGACTTCAGAGCTGTCTTTTACAGGTATTTCCTTCCTGGCAGTATGTGAACTGGTGCTGGACATGAAAGCCTGTATAAAGGGTACTGTTTTTCCAGGGCTGAATTTGACCCCGTATGAAGCCACCTGTGGCAATACTGCTCTGAAATGCAGGCCTTGCCTCTAGAACACTGTACCGGGCACTAAGCAAGCAATACAGCATTCTTTAAAGTGCCCTTGCAAATGTTATCCAGAACTGAAGCGCTGGTAAATCATATCTATACACCTAGATGGAGTACAGCGCAGGTAGCTTTTGCAGTACGACATCTGTTAAGATGCCAGCGCCTGAAGTTTTTATCTCAGTATTGTCACTGACATTGTACGTGGTTTTGTTTGCTCAGAATATCTTTATCTAGCAAGCCAGACGTCAATCTACTCTTAATGCTTCACAGGGAATCTTTTTTTCTTGTTGAAAAAGGAACTTTATCAGTGTTCTTCTTGAATCTGCATTCTCTGAGAATTTCAGATGTGCTTCTTTCTTAAATCCCTCAAATAACCTTTTCTCTTCCTTTTCCCTCACTTTGCAGCACATTTACTCAAGGTTTACATATATATATTGAAGGTTGTCCTTCTGGTTTGCTATCCCACTTTTCTGCTTTACTGTTAAATTATCAGTAGTTGGAAAAGCAGTGGTTTTGCACATGGTCACAAATGGGTGGGGTGAAATGTTGAAATTATTGTGGCTTAAAAATTTTATTTACATCTGGCGTTAACATAATATTTTCTTCAACCTGGCAAATGTTAGTGATAGGGGACCCACCCTTTCTCTGTGCAGCCACAGCAGCTGAGGTTACTGTTTCTCCACCTCCTCTCCAGGGTTTAAGGCTATAAAGCAGCTTTTGCATTTGGAGAATTGTGACATCTGCAGCTCTTAGTAACTTCTTTGGATATTTAATACTTCTGAGATGTTCTCCATAGCGGCTTCATTCTGGCAGCAAAAATAAACACACCCCAAACTGGAGACTGGCTTGGCTATCCAGGCATCTATACAGTGCATGCAGATTAAACATGCATCAGTAAAGCACATTTTTAGAATAGCGGTATTACTTAAAGTACCCTTGTACTTGGCAGCACGTTGTTTTGTTGATTACAGCACTAAACATTCAGCCCTTCATCTGTTCCTATGTGAACTGAAGCGTCTGAGACCACTCAGAGGACTGCCTGGCAGATGAAAGCCCCAGATGCAGAGCTTCACAGTTTAATGGGCACTGCAGCATCTGAGCACTTGCTGGGCTGCCTGGCTGGTATCCTCTTCTCTTCTGTCTTGGCTCTGGGACTGCTCACAGGGAGGTTGTCCAGAGAAGAGACAAAGGGTTTTCATCTGTTTGCCATTTGCTTTCTGGGTGCAATTTATTTTTTATGTACTTATGACTGAGAAAAAAGTCTTATCTCCTAAAAGAGAGTTAATTGTGAGTCTTCACTGAATACTATTCAGCCTGATCTTTAAGCAGTAACAGTACAAATGTTGTGATAGTGTGCACTGTTGGTTCCTAGGAAACACAGTTATATCTTTTGTCTTCAGGATGTTAGAATAGTATCTAGAATTGTATTTTTGTAAGAGTAACTGATGTGTTGGGGCTGAAGAAGACATTGAGCAGTATGAGGGATCTTGTTAGCACATTATTTCTCCTTCCCAGCTCCAGGGCTATTTAAGAAACCTGCTTTTCATTTGCAACTTGTCTTTGTGGACAAATAGTCTTGGGTAGCCAGGTCAAAAAAAGGTCCTTTGTGCAGAATGACTCTTGTACTTTTTAGAAAGTTCAGTCAAATCATTATCAAATTCCAAAAGCTAAAACTGCTTGAAAGAGAGAAACATTCCTGTTACAGCATTGCATTTTAAACACGCTCTCCCTTCGTGGCCTCACTGGATTCTCTCAGGAAATTAAAAATCTGTTGAAATTGCCATTAAGGCACTTCTTTGTTTAGATTTCAGTATGCCACTTACAATAAAACAGCTGCAAAATAATATCTGGTGGCGGTTCAAAGTGAAGATGAAACAACCACCTCTGCCATTATACTTCTCCCAAGTCACTCCTAAAAAGTTGCAAACCAAAAGGACGTTAAAGGGTGAGCAAAAATGTTCTGATTCAATCTTTTAGTGGTGGGTACTGAAATAGAAAGGAGAGGAATAGATGAATAGATTAAGTCTTTTCCTCCCAAATAGGGCTAAACATGTTTAGAGTTGAGTGGAATTTGATGTTAAAGATTTTTCAACCGATTTATACATAAATTCTGGTCTTGTCTTGATATTAAATTATGCACATTGATATTTCTTTATTTGAGATTACTGCATGTGAGTGAGCTAAAGGGCTGATTTGAATGAAATACTTTGCAGCAGAATTAAAGCTGCTTTGGCACAACAAATTTGGTAATTTTTTTCAAGCACTTTTGCATAAAGCAAGTGCAGTAATAACACATTGGTTACAGAGGAAGGGTGGCACAAGTGTACAGTCCCAACTGCCTCTTGCCCTTACTCTGATCCAGTGGAAACTCCCTTTTCTCCAGTTTTGTGGTACAAGGTAGGAGCTGCTTTGCCACCAGCTACCTGGCTCCCTGGGAGTTATGGGGAGCACTGATGGGAAATATATTAATAGTACAGAGGTATGCAGCATTGCCCTGTCTGCCTGCTGCTGTGTCACTCAGTGAAGTCCCTAAGACCACACAACTTGCTGATGCTTCAGTCTGCAGGTTCTAGGAGCTGTGGGGTGGAGGAGGGTGGTTGCAGGACAGAGGTGGGAAGCATGAGACTGAGCTCTCTAAGTATGCTCCCTTACATGAGAGTTAAGAGACTCCTTCGCATTCATTCTCTTCTGCAGGGAACAAACCCCACTTCATCAGTCTATCAATGCTTCAGAGGAGGCCCAGCTCAGCTCTCACATCTCTGTAGATAAAAAGCAATACCTGTGTGCATGTTCAGTCCCGCAGAGCTCAAGTGGAGAGTAGGGCACCTCTGTGCAGACTTCGTCCTCTGGGATGTGCTGCAGAATGTGGCTCTTTCTCCCAGGCTTTTTTTTTTTTAATAGACCTGACTAGTGTCAAGTAGTCTAAACTATAGATCTTGAGACATTGTGGAATTCTGCACCTGGTAGTGCGGAAATTCAAGACCTACATTTTGCTGTGCCATCCCAAGTAGAATTAGTAGCTAGTTGGCTTTTACAGTTGCACCTTATTACAGTTGAATGTTTTATTTCTGCTCATCCTGCCCAGCAATATTAGTCACAATACATTTATGTATTTCCGCATCTCTCTCTGTGTAAATAGAGGTGCTGAATACCATTGACGATGTTTGTGACTGTGCTTCTGTAGTTCCAGAAGGGGAGGGGATGAGACCCTAAATGGTTCATTGTAACACACATTCCACGCAGCCACACACCATTTAATTATATCCATCATTCAGCATTACTTGATGAACCAGCTGTAGGCATACACATTCCTAACCTTTCATCAGGATAATTGCACTCTTTGCCACAGTAGGAACTGGTTTGGGGCCAAGTGTTTTCCAAATACAGAGCCAATCTCTGTTCAAAAGTTTGCTGCCACATTAGCAAGTAATCTTGCAACAGTGCGTTCTTGGGGCGGCTGAAGACTAAAAGATGTATAAATCCAGATTGGTTTTTTGTGTCACATTATGGCTTTAAACAATTGGAGCAGCCTTGGAGGATGACTGAGATCACTGTCTTCTGAAGATGGGGTAACCATGCCGGTCAGGTGCAAGGTAGCTTCCAGATGGTTTCCATGGCAAAGGGTTGCAGGAACCATAGCTGTGCGTGTTCTGTGAGGGTTGATGACATTGCTACACCTTTGTGTAGGTGGTATCTTGTAGGTTCACACAGGGCTTGATTTATGTTGCTGGTGGCAGCTACAGGTTAGCTGAAGGCTGAAACATTCTGATCTTTCTTCTGTATGTGAAACAGGTACATGTGATGTGTCAAGAGAGATACCAGTGCTGGATAGCATCACAAAGTGCCTGGAGGACCTCCACGTTTGTGAACCGTTGCAACCAAGGAGGGGAGAGGCAGCCAGGATGTTGCTCCCGGTCTACTAGGCAATAGGGCTTGGCGGAGTCAGGAGATCAGCTAGTGACAGGCTGCCTAACTTAGATTCACATGCCTTTTTTATAGTCTTTTCTTGTTCTTTTCTGATCTTGTGATTAACTAACACTGTATTGGTTGCAGCTCTGTCAAGCACAGCAGTGAGTGGGAACATCAGCCTCCCACCCTCGCAGTTGTCTTCTCATCAGCACCAGTTATATCAGTTAATGGATCTATATGTTCCCTTTGTAATTTTCTTGCTCAGACTTCCTCTCTGCCACGTTTGTGCCCCTCATCCCAGCGCTGCATTCTTCATTGACTTACTCCAGAACAGTCTCAAAGAGGAGCAGGGCAGGTCATCAGCTGGCATAAATTGTCAAAATAAGATTATAGCTCAACCCCAATAAAGGTAACAAAATGTGACCTTCTGTTGTTAAAACCAATTAAGTTTGCTTCCATCAACTTTCAGTTAATTATCCCTTTCACCCCCCAGGCCTTGTTCTTCGTCTTTTTAGGCTTGGTGCAGAATTAATGTTAAATCCCATTAGCCTGACCCCGTTTTCCCCATTTTGCCTTCTGGTCCTTTGAATTGATGTGCTCTGACAGGTTGATTGAGCAGCTCAGGGATCAAAGAGAGTGGCAGGCCCACGAGGAGCTTCGGAAAGAGCCTGGTTTACTCTAATTCACTTTAGTTTTAAATGAGGTTTGTAAAAGGGCCTCAGCAGCAGTCTCACCAGGAGGAGGAAGGGCTCTCGGCTGCATCCCTGGCGCAGAGAACATCACATGGCCCATCTGCTAGTGGAGTCTCACCACTCATTCCTTGGGATGACTCTAGTTAGGAGAGTGAAGATCATCGTTGGAGGAGTGTGTATTTCGACTTGACTTTTCCTTGGAAAGTGTGAGGTGGAAAAAAAACATTTCTAGATACATCTTTCCTGCTGCATCAGTAGGACCATCTACGCTTAGAGCAATGTGAAACTGTTGGCCACTTTTTGCCTAGTTTATACTGCAAATGAAACAAGGAGCTGTCAAGAGCCAATACCAATATGGAGTGAGGAAGGTATACATTGTGGCCTCTCAGAAAGGACTTTCCTGCTCCCTTTTCCAGCAGTGGGACAGTGGTCTCAGGTTTCCTGCTGCCTGCAAGCTTAGCATGAGCACTTTCCACTTCTTTATTGACATGGAGTGTTTGGTAACCACTGTGATGTGTGTAATATGCCTGGTGAGCTTTGCAGAAAACACTGGACCTTTGCATTTGGGAGGGTGCTTGCTATGCTTTCCTCTGTGCAGAGCCAGGAGGTGGCCCTGTGAAGAGGGGCTGTGGTGGGGTGGCTTTAGCGACAAGCTGAGTCTGTGCGGAAAAACATTTTCACTAGAGTCCTGCAGCGAATCACTCTTTGGTCTTTTGCCAGGCATGTGCAGATTTTGAAAGCAGTGTGGGGAAGATATGATTGAATGACTCTCATTTCCTGATATGACAAATGGGTCAGGGTGGGGTGACGGTGTGAATCACAGCCCACAGGGAGCACACCATCAGAGCAAGAGCAAGTTACATTTCAGAAACTGGGAAATGACCAAAATTTAACATTTAAGCTGGAAAAGTTGCACTTTAACAACTGTATCCAGCAAAGCAAAGATTTCTCATGAGTCTTAAGTTGCAAGACTGTTGCAGCTGATTGAGGAACACCCAGCCCGCAGTGATGGACTTTAAATCCAACATGGACCTTCTGGGTAGATCCATCCGTGGCACACAGCCTGGCCTAGACTGATACGTGTATACATGTCACTCTCATATTATCCTTCTGCCTGTGACAATGAGGATCCCAGCCGCAAGGTGAGATGTCTCAGGAGAGCAGTGCCATGCACGTGGCTGCACTTCTTCACAGATGCCAGAGGGTTTCCACTCCAGCAGGACAGCGGGATCACACCCTGAGACAGACAGACTCTGTGACCTGCAGGCAAAGCTCTGCAATGATGAACAGGCTGGGGAACGTAGCAGTGTTAATACTGCTTGTGACTGAGCTTACATCACATAAAACATTCTCAAGGTCTCTCTCTTTCCACCTTCTTGGAAGAAAGTGAGTGTTTTTTATTATAATTACTCAACCTAATGAGCAAATAATTTTTCTTATTGACTTGTACAAATAAAATTTCAGATGGATGCAGGGATGTATAAATTAAATGAAGT
Organism: Coracias cyanogaster; assembly: GCA_033124195.1. NCBI lineage: Eukaryota > Metazoa > Chordata > Aves > Coraciiformes > Coraciidae > Coracias > Coracias cyanogaster. Next base: position 29,598 of record JAVSBS010006545.1, on the reverse strand, counting down.
GAACGGTTGCTTTAAACCTATGCTCATATTTAATTTTAATTTCTTCTCTTTTACACGTTACTCTTGGTAATTTAATTTTCGAGACAGTGAAAAAAAAATTGCTGACTATAAAATATACCGTGTAAAATATGAACAGTATAAACAAACAAAAAGAACCCATTCAGCTCAATATCTAGATTTCTTTTCTTTTAACCAAAGCATCACTAATTTGAGTGATGGACTTGATCATTTCTGCAGCTCACTCCACTGGCTTATTTAATCAGTGATTATTGTTTTCATCAAAATGGGACGTATCATGTAGGCAGATGAGGTTCTACATGAATATGCAATGACAGACAAACACTGAAAAAATGCAAAGCAGGGAGCGTCATTCTGTACTAAATAAAATCCCAGTGCTTTGATAAAGCTAAAAATCTATCATGTTCAGTTTTAATAATTAAATATCCTTGGGTATTAGCAGCTGGTTAGGCAAGTATTTCACTAGTTGTTTTTTTTTATAGATACTTTTCAGCAAATACATTTTGTGGGCTCAGTTCTTGTGATACAGCATTGTCATATCTGTCTTAACTCTTTGTAGTGCTGCATCCTTAAAAATTACATCCTAGCATTGACAGAAAAATGGCTTGTGCTTTTTTGGTCCATCAGAAGTTCATATGTTAGCTTGTTAAATGTGGTAGTTTTCTATATTGATCTCTGAAGTTGATGCAGTTAATTAGTAAGGGAATGGCTTGTTCTTGTAGTAACAGGTAACAGCAACTTTGTTAAAAGTAAGTTATCTTGGCAAATACATTTCAGCAGCTGTTAGAAGTCATGTAGTAACTGGCAGCAATTACATTTTCTGCCACTGACACATTAATGAATGGGCCTTATGGAAAAAAATGGTTGCTCTGGAACTTTCCTATGGAGCATTACCTACTGTGGAACATGTAAGCAAGGAAAAGCAGAGCAGTTCTCAGGGTGACAGGAAGACAGTGCTAATTTTTGTCTATTAATATGCTACTCACACGTGCTAATAACATACCTTCAGAGCCTAATCAGTCTTAGCCTCTAAATTGGGAAACACCACAAAACGTCTGTTACCATTTCACATAGCCCATTCCAAGGACAGAGAGACAGATTTATGGTCTGCACAGGCTTATGCACTGCACTGATTTTGGAGCATTAGTGATATGTAAACAGAATGAAATGCAATCTTTTGTATAAGGTTTTATCAGCTGTGAAGAGGATAGGAAAAAATATTTTTTCTTTGGTTAAAGGAATTGCATGAGGGAACTTGTCTCATTGAGGGTATCAAGAAAATTGCTATTTTAAGGAACAAAATAATGGTTAATTTGTCTACTGCTTTCTTCCAACATGCAGCTGGTAGAAGAATGGGCAGAAAGTGTATTTACCAATTTTCCTGTCATTCCACAAGTTTTTCCTTGTGGGAGAAAACCCTTATTGTCATAAATGTTATTAAATAGGAATGCGCTGAAAAAAGAGAAAGTAACACCCAAGACAATGGGGTTTTTCCTTTTAGGGTTAAAATTAAGTAAATAACATAATTAAATTTAGACATTCTGGGCGTGAATCCTCTTTAAACACTCATCTCAATGTAAATAGCAATGTGGCTTAAAGCTGTGTAGCTAACCTGTTCAGGTACACTGCTGCTTCCTTCTCGCTGTCTATCAAAAATTATCATTTACTCCAACACTCAACTTCCTTATAGATGGAAGTGTAAAATACGATAGATCTTTGACAGTACAATATTAAAATAGCCTTTCTGTGCTGAGTTTTCAGCAGATAGCATGTTCATTAGTTTCGTGCTCTGCATTTGATCACTTCGTACAGTCTTAATAGAAAAAGGTTAAAAACATTCAGACTTGGACTCATTGATGTCATCCATGTAACTGGTGCAGTTTTGTCCTGAATATCACAATTCTTTCCATTTATCCTAACCACAGCCACCTTGGAAAGTTGCTGACTAAAGTGTTAATGGGAACTGTCACTGGAAGGTCACCTAAAGTGTCTAGGAACATTGGCCTCGTTGTACTTTGTCTGAACCTATCTGGTTGCATGTGACAAGTTTCCCGGTGAAGTTCTTTGCAGTATGTGCAAGCTCACCTGCCCCTGCTTGCACTGGTGCTTCTCCTCCCTTTGTGTCATGAACTGGGGAAGAATTCATTTTGAATGAGACCACTGACTGTTGTTGGCTTGTCTCCTGAAAGTCTGCCATGTGGCATGGAGACTAAATATGGAGAAGAACAAGTAATTGATTATGCTGCTCGGGGGAGAGCGGAGTTGAGCTGAGCTGTAGCGTTGGTGCCAAGGATCCTGGCCTGGCTCTGGAGCTGCAGCTGTGCCCTTCCATGGGCCTCTCCTTGGACGGGAGTCAGACCTCTTCCTCTCTACTGCTGGAGGATGTTGCAAAGGCAAGAGAGACCCAAAGCACGTATGTGGCTTGTCCTTTATGTGCCTGTTAACAGCAGCAAAGGTGATTGATAATATTTAACCATTGACTTTTACCAGAAGGTTGTATGTTAAGCTATTTTTTTCAGCTTGCAGATTTGTATTGGTAGGATCAAAAGCCCAAAAAGGCTGGAAACAAAGTATAAATGTGCCAGGACCGAGATAAATGGACTAAAATAGAGCTATAGAAATTGCTTGTACTCCAGGCAGGCAGAGACTGAAGTGGGGACCAGGCAAATGTGGCAGCTCTCTCTCTTAAATAGCTTTCACAATTTTTTCTCTTCTCTTTTCTTTATGCCCATGAACAAAAACTTCCGCTTGTGAACATGAAATGCACCCATGACAAAAGGAAATCTGCTTACACAAGATTGGCACCTTAGTTTAGGAGAGCCAACTCATGTTTGGAGCTGAGACAATGCTGAGTAATCATGAAAAGTTTGGGTTACTTGCCCAAAAATGCTAAGCATTTTGGAGAAGACTATAATTTGAAGTGTCTAAGCCCCACATTGCTATATTTTCTCTTCACCAATTTGCGTTATTTTAATTTCCAAATACAAGTTACAGGAATGCTCGTAAGGCCTGATAAACACCTTTTGCCAGCACTGATAAAATGAGCTTTCTTCTATATCTGCAGTTCAACTAAACTGACATCTCTTGTGAATGTAGTGGGAAAGGAATTTTGCTTTATTACAATATATACCTTTAACAAGTTTTCTAGCCCTTATCTAAGTGAGACACATGTCTCTGCCTTTACTTAGAAATATTTGTTGGAAATATGCAATTATAGGGCTTTCTAGCAAAGGCTATTTGTTGGGTACTCAAGCTCTGGGTTAGCAAGGTGGAAAAAAAATACTAGTGTTGATGTGCTGATTGTTCATAAACTTAAATAGAAAAATAAATAGAATATTGTTTAACAAATCAGGGTGAAATGTTTCCTTCCTTCCTCGCAAAATGCTTCCGAGTTGAATGCATCAACACCATGTTATTTAGGTAATAATTCATCCTGCATGTAGCTGATTTTCTTTGCTTATTTTCATGAGTAGCAGGTTCTGTATAGTTACACATTTGGAAGGAGCTTGGAAAGCTTTTGTTATTTAAGTGTTTTTTCAGTGCATTCACTGTTGATAAACATACATATAATCTAGGCTTAGTGATTGCATAAAATTAGATTTATGGAAGGAAAACTACTTTAAATCATGCATTTTATAATTTTACTGTAAAATTGGTTGCTTTAAAATTGGGGAAAAAAGATCTGCCTATGACACGGTATTACAGGATAGTGTTTTTCTTATTTCTTTACTTTTTATCGCAGCAGTAGGAATGCTCAGAAATCCACCGACAAAGGTGTTCCTAAAATCAGTTTAGAGGTGCTCTTGGGATTGAGGAAACTTTCATAAAATGTTTTGTAAACACCAATGAGTTAAATCTCAAACCACTGGGGAGTTATGTGATACCTCTGTGATAGAGATGAACAAACTGAGGAACAACTGGGTTGACATCCCTGGAAAAGTCTCCTTAATAAGGGTACTTGTGTGTTTAAGAGATCTAAGATTAGTTAAAGGATAGCTCTCAGCTCTTAATCTTGTGGGTAATAATTGCACAAGCTGCTTCCTAACACATAGACATGTAGACCCTTATCCATAAAGTATTTTATGAGACTATAGTGTGCAAAGTCACATCATTTCAGAAGTGCTACAAGTGTGCTACAGTTAAGCGCATGCTGCTAAGTACTTTACTGGATCAGAGAAACAGTGATTGAACTGTAGTGTGGTGGATTTGATAAGATCCTGGATAATTTTAATGCTTGTGTTGAAATTGCACTATAACATAATTGGAAATTGAGTAGATTACTTTAAGCCTAGCAAATAGCTAAAGAAAGTGAAAAGCAGCAAGTTGAAAAGTTTTAATGAGTACATGTGGTGAGAGTTTTTTATTATCATAAAAGCTGTAGGGTTTATTAGCTGATACAAGGCTGGAGTCTTTCATTAGCCAAAGGCATTTCAGAGTTTCATGGGATATAGCTGGAAAACATTCCAAACAAATGAATATTCTATTTTGAAAGAATAATGAGATGTTGAGGGTTTTTATAAACTCCAAAATTTGCTAAACCAATATCTCTAATTAGATGAAGAAACTCTCTATAGAGGCTTTGCATCAACGGCTGTGCACATAGAAAATGTTTTAAGCATTTACATATCAAATACTGCTGGCGGCATTTTGGCTGCAGTCCAGAGCTGTAGATAGTTTTAATCACGTTTGTTCATTAATCCTTGGTGGAATTCTCTTATAGGGTGTCTTTAGGATTTTCATTTAAGCATGTGCTGCTGCTTGTCAGCAGTGGGCTTATTTATTTATTTTATGAATGCCATCTGAAGCCTTGAATTTATAGAAAATAGATTGTGGAGTGGCTCAGGAAGCAGACGATGGAGTATATTCTTTTTCTCTTGGTAGATCTCCTTTGTACCCAAGCATTTATGTACTCTCACTAGGAAGAGGTTTATTCAGCAGCGTGACATTTAAAGAAGAGTTTCACTCTTTTGTGACTGTGTTAGTTCTTTTCTTTTCTATAGGAAACAGACAGTGGTTGAATGGGAAGCAGTAATTGAAAGTACAGCAAAGATGATTGTGTTGCTAATAAAATGTCTTGAGAGTCATACAACACTGGCAGAGCTGCACTGAGAGTAGCTGCGTCCCGACTGATGACTGATCAGTACCTGGAGCATCAAAATGCAGAAAGCTAATGCTTTGAAATACAAGGGTGCAACTTCCCAGCCCAGATGGCAGCACTGTTGCTGAAGCAGAACTCTAATCTCTCAAGTACTCGAGTCAGCTGAGCTGCTACGGCAATAGTTTTCTTCCATTTTCTTGTTCCTCTGTTAAACCTGACTTGAAAGACAAACCAAACCATTTAAGACCACAGTGTTGTGAAAGCAGTGGTGTTAGCAGTTACCTAGAGCCTTCCCCATGCAGCTGGCCTCTGAAGGTGTATCTGTCATTCTCATTTTTGTGCTACGTTTTACCAATGACTGCTGTTATGATAATCAGCTTCTCTGAGAAGTGCCTGCCATTTAATCTGTGATAGATAGCAAGGGTTAAATACAGCCTTCCCCTTTCTTTGCATTTTCAGATGGCAGAGCTTTTTCCTTGCTACAGCCAGGGTCAGGCTCTTCTGAGCCTCCCCTTGCACTAAATTGCCTTCAAGGTGAGCGGAGTCGGGAGCATCAGTGGGAGGGTCAGGCTGCATATCCAGGGTCTGAAAGCTGAGCCCTGCAATGACAGGTTTTTTTCCTGTACTGTTGTGCTGCGTTTGTGTAGTTGACCATCTTGCCACAAGCATTTCCTTCAGGAAGAGGTCTTGTAGGTTTTTGCTTTTTCTGATGAATCATTCCGTTGTTGTATCCTTTTGTTAGGTTGCCTGGGCTTGCCGTGCACACACCCTCACGTGTGGGCTAGCTGGCATGATGGAAGGACCAGTATGGATCAAGGTCCCTTGCTGGAGTAGGAAAATCCCACCCAGCTTCGCTGCCAAGTGCTGCCATGTCCCCAGCAGATGCAGGAGCTAAGCTTTCAGAGTGCTCTGGACACTATACAGGCATAGGTGGGAATTTGCAGTAGTTGTTTCCCGTCTTCCAGATTGCTCTCCTTCCTCCACAGCTCCTCTGTGCCTCACAGTGATGCAGTGCTGCTGGCAGCTGCAGAAGCTGGTGAGCTGGTCTGAACACATGCAATTCTTTTGTGAGAGGGAGAGGGCAGCAGGGTGGGATATCCCCAGGCTAGGAATAGTTGGAGAAGGAACTCTCCTTCTGCCACAGGGGTCTTGGCAGCAATAGTATGTCCTAATGTTTTACAATAATGTGGTAATAAGATTAAATTAATCATTTATTGAAATCCATGAGCCTAATCAGTATTATTGGAATGTATCGAAAAGAAGGTAGCAAAATCAAAGGCACTCAGCTCTTCCGCTTCCAGGCCCCCTGCACATCTGCATGTTTAACCATGGAGTAATTGCATGCTTAACTTTAAGTAGAGGAGTTTGCCCAATAATTCCAGTTTCCTTCTTTGAAGTCTTTTTCTTCTCTAGGGACCTTCTAGAAATAGTTTCTTGGCAAAGAGCTGCTGGGGTTGCTGTACATCTGGGATCTGTAGGGCTGTGCCTTCACACAGTCACAGTGATCCTGGGAAAGGAAATTGTGGAGAGGAGTCAGGCGGGTATGGGTGGAAATACCAAAACTTTAGGCACTGGGAGGACTTATAACAGTTTTGACTTACTTCTGACTATATGTCTGTCATCTTCATCCTTGCTTCAGAGATCCTTCACTTCTGTTTCGGACCACATTAGCATCCTTGCCTTGCTCTCCCAACCACTTTCTTCTTATGTTTTGTTACTCTGTTTTTTCTGTCCATTCCTCTGCTTTCATGATACTCACCTACCTCTCCAGCACCCCACACTATGGCAGAACTGCCACTGTTTGCTGACACCACTGCTCACCACGGCAAGGGCTACCCCCTCCCTGCACTCACGTCCCCCTTTACTGCAGCTATAGGGTCTCATGCAGCAGCTAGCAGGCTTGATTTTAGATAACACAAAATCAATCATGATTAATAATTTTAGCGTGCTGTCTGCTCACAAGTGGGTATGTTGTTCTGTACTAACCTGGGCTGTTTGAATTGCACCGACAGCAAGCATAGGGCCCAGCGTGGAGGTGTACATGCCAGTGTCTGGTGAGACCTGCTGCCTGGATTCAGGAGCTGCCCTCAGACCCCAGGTGCTGGAGTCAGGGCACAGCATCGTCACGGTCACTGCACTGCAGCTGTTTCGCTTCACTTCAGTGTTGTTCTTCTAGGGAATAGAACCTTTGTCTTTGTAAAATATGGTAAATATATGAAAAAAATCTCAGAGCTGCGGCTGCAGAAGCGATAGTCAGCAATGCTGTAGGTGCCAGTATGTGTTCGGTTGCAGGGACTCCCAGGTTCTGTGATTGCTGGTCACTGCCGCTAACAGCTGGTGTGCACTTACCTAACTGCGATGGGATGCTCTGCTGGGGAACAGTTGGGCAGCTTGTGGAAGCTCCAATCCTGCTGTTGCCTGTTGTCTCAGTAATGCCATGCGGTTAATATAGCAATTACTTACTGTGAATTGTCACAGCCTGGGCACACTTACATTTCTTTTGCTCAGAGTGTATCAGTAGAGGCAGGATAATGAAAAGTTCCATTTGTCCCATGTATGTAACAATAAAAAGGGTGTTAATAGATTTTTTTTTTACCTGTCAGATTAGAAAATGCATACAAAAAAACCTTCTCCACACAAGATTACAACAGGGACAAAAGCACTAAAGGCAAAAGTCACATTCAAATCACATTAGTGCCTGAGGAGAGAAGCTGCTCAGAGGCCAAGATGCTGTTGCTGCCAGCAGGCTTTGCCCTTCTCTTCTGGAGAAGTGTGGAACCAGGACTGAGCAGGTCTGCTTTAAATAAGTTTAAAGCCACATTTTAATTGTCTTGCTCCAGCTTTTCATATTCCAACATTGTAAATTACAAGTAACCACATTTGTGATTAAAGTGGGTTACAGCTGCCTGGAAGGGGTAGCGAAATTTACTTCTCCGTGTTGATGCCTGCATGTAAGAGCAGGCATATAGGAAAAGAGAGGAAAAGAAAATAATGCCAGAAAATAATGATTAAAAATGGAATTTAGTCTGGGTTCAGCTTAGCAGATGTCCCTAACCCATGCTTGTGCATGTAATTCAGGATAAGTTCATGACAGAATTTTAATTTGGGACAAGGTGGGATACTTCTCGTGAATTACATGCTGAGAACAACCTGACAAGAGCCTCACTGCTAATGAGCAGGGCTGAAGAGGATGAAGTTGCCTATAGAAGTCTAAAGCCCAATGAGACCATGGAAGATATTTCTATGGATTTCATTAGATTTTGTCTCAGACCTTGAGCCAGTAACAGGCAGAAACACTGTATATAGGCATAACATCTAAAATCATTTATTTAGCCTTACCTTTCTGATAGATCAGTAATTAAGTGATTAGGAGACAGAGAAATGACCCATACTCTATATGCAGATGCACTGCAGCCCCTAGCACTTTTCATTAAGTCTGAAAAAAGATTGCCCAGTCTGGTTCTTGATAAAGGAAATAGTTTATAAATGCAGTCCAAGGATTTACCTGAAAAGGGGACACTTTTTTGAAGACCTCACTGGTGAGTTCACTTAAAGTAGATGGCAAGCTGAACCTTCCTACCTGTGACCTCACCCACTGAAACAGAAAGGAAACCAAAAGATATTTTTGGCAGCACTGCCTCTGCCACCGCATCATTGTGGTTCGGCTCTGGAGTTTGGGCTGGATTTCAGTTAAGTCGGTGGCTTTTTGGGTTGCAGAAATCTGTGGTCCCCTGGAATGTTTTTCATACTGTCACTGCTCCCTGTTTTAATTGGCAGGGTCTCCTTTGTCTGCAGAGCTAAAGCCTGCTCTGTGCAACCTGGCAACCCCCCAGTTCCCAGTCCAGGCTTGGGGAGGGGAAGCGATGGCACAGGCAGACCAACACCAGCCTGTGTGAACTAACCCTCTGGGGAGGGGCACCGAGCTTTCGCCTTGCAGGGGGCAGCCCATGCACTACCAAAATAGTAGAGTCCAACCCCAGAATCCAACAGAGCAGTTGCTCTTTCCTTCATCTTATTCCTGCATGGAATCAAACTCTCTTGTTGTCATACCTATGTGCTGCTGAAAGTTTCTGAACTTTTGATCTAACTTAAACAATTGCATAAATTTGGCTAAGTTTTATGAATAGTCCTATTGAAGTGACTGCTCTTCCATACGTCCTTCAAGTTGCCCATGCGTTAAAGTACATTGCAGAATCAAAGACATTTATATTAGCCTTCGCTACCTTCCAAAAGTAACAATGGCTTGTTTTCCTTTTCTCAGATTCTCCAAAGACTTTCTTAATCTATTTTCACAGCTGTAAACTAAGGGGATCTCTGCTCTTTGCTTGGATTAGTCACCAGGACTTGGAGGATTTGCTTCAAACCAGCAAGCCCAGCACTGCCTTTTGTTCTCTGTTTGACCATGGTTGTACGCAGGGATGCGCTTGTACCACTTCCTGGGTGGACCTGCCAGCACATTCAGACAATACAACACAAAGTCAGTGTTTCCCTTTCCAGTTTTCCATTTCAGTCCCCAGCATACATGCTATATTCTGAAATTATTGCAATGCTCAGCAGTGGTTGGTTAGCCTGCTCGCACCCTGGGACACCTCAGTCCCAAGTCCAGGGCTGCTCAAAGGAAAACACTTGTAGCAGACCTTGTTTTGCTCTGGTGATATCTTCTGAGTTCCTTTCTTGCTGTCAGACTCACCTTTCTCTTTCTTAGAACTCTAATCTTGACCCACATCCCCAGGTTGAGCAACTCCAGAGGTTGACTCACCAGCAGCCCTGGAGCTGCTGCTTTTACAGACTCTAGACGCACCCCCACACACACACACACCCCCCCTGCCATCCTCTGAGCTGACCCCACGGGAGGCTTGGCTGAGTTTTGCTGTGTGGCATCTCCACAGACAGGCACGGTGTCCTGCCCTTACTACCTCTGTCCACCCTTGCTGCAGGAGAAGAGCATCAGGACATTATTGAGGTGACCTCAGTAAAGTTTGGGTGGAGATAGTCCCCTTCATCCCAGCTGGCAGACCTTCTTTTGCTTAACACCAAATCTACATCAGTGAAGTAAAAAATGCTTTGTTTCCCCATCAGTCTTCTTCACTTGTCATCTTCTCATGGATTCCCTCCCACACACAGGAGCTTTCTCAACACTTTGAGTTCACTGGAGGATTACATTCCTATTTTTCTCTGTGTGCTGCACAGTTGAAAACTGCATGTTTTCTCTCAGCCTCTCTACTCTTGGCATTGTCCTTCCTCCCTGCTAATGGCACAGGTAACCAGCTGACTAATCCTTCTCTCTGGTGCCTCTCCCTCTGAGTTGAATAACAAAGTGAAATAAATGTGGGAATGGTGTGGATGTGTCCATCAGCTCCAGCCTCACACACCAACTGTGGAAAGGCTTTTTCCTCGATCTGTATTCATGCTGTGTTACACACTAGCGAAGCTGAAAGGAATGTAGTATATATATTAGTGTGCTTTAATCAGTGGCATGAACTACTCTCTCTATTCCCCATGACTTTTATTTCCTTCTTAGGAAGGAAATACTAGAAATGGGGCACTTGTTACTTTCTGTTATACCATGAAGGGTAGTAAAAGATTTTGTGCCAGATTTATGCTTGGTGAATTATCTCTGAAATTTGTGGAGCTATAGCAGAATTTAATTTGGCAGTGTGGAGTTGATGGTCCTTCCAGTGATATCTTCAGCTGGAAATCTCTGCTTTCCATTGCCTTGCTCAGAGGAAAAATAGGCCTATGTCTTTAGTATTTCTTAGGAGTGCCAGAGGCACTGTAAATAGCTGGTGCCGGAGGCACAGCGATGGTGTAGAGACTCTGCTGCCGCTGTACATTAAGAAGTGTGGTAGCAATCGGTGCCAGAGGCATTTAGGAAATACACCCCTGAAGGAAAAGTTTACTGAAAGGTGAGGAGGATTTAGCAACTGTATTAACATCTATGGCATCTTTAATACCTTTGATTTTCTTTTTAATGTCATGTGGTGGAATAATTTGGAGGTGATATGCAGCATCTTCATGATATTGGGGCCAGAAGAAGCCATTTGAATGAAAGCGTAATAGAAATTCAGTGTGATCACATGCTGAGCACAGAATTGGTTGGCCGCATAAATCTAAATGTCAAATAACTAGAAAGTTTTTACCAAATGGAAATGGAATGTTTAATTTCCATGTTGTCAACGCATGAAAAGAAGCCCACTTAATCGACAAAGGGTAAAACTCTGTGTAGGACCAAGATGCCACCAATGTTTTTAAGAAGTGGGAAAATGACAATTGTTAATGATTTTGAGAGCTAAACATTATGTGGGCATTTATAAGCATTATCCAAAAAGTGAGAATCATTGAAAAGTTTGCATGGAAGCCCTGAGTCCAAGCACACTTGGTAGAGCACTGCTGAATAGAGAAATATAGGTTGGTGAGCAATCTAGAAATGATTATATTTTATTTAGTGGTGTGGATTGTTACTTCAGTTGATTTGAGTTTTATCCTGTGTGGAAATTAAAGCTGAAGCACTTCCAAACTTGGTTATATTTCTAAAGATCATCTTTGCGTGCCAGCTTTTGCCTAGAAACTCACCCGAAGATGTCAGCCATTGAAACCATTTCATGTGGAAGCATTGCTAAGTAAATTCACTAAATGCCTATTCATCCCAGTAAGATGAGAATCACTGGAGCAGCAAATGTGAAAATCTGCACAGCTTACTCTACAGAAAGCAGTTTTCTGAGGTTGCCAAATTGAGATGCAGAGTCTGACCCTGGGAGGTATTACAACTCACATGAGTGAGCACAGGAGGAGGGTCTCGGGCTCCTACAGCCTGGTCGTTCTGGCTGGTAGATGGGCAGATACTTCATTTGGTCCAGATAAAATCAATAAGATTATGCAGAGAGTTTACTAGGCTGATAACATTTCCAAGTTGTTGCAGCCTGACCCGAGAAAGTTAAACACATTTTTTACAGGATTCATTATCCATAAACCTTTCAGAACAATCAATAAATTTGAGCTCAGGGAAGCAGGTTCC